>PVKZ01003295.1:0-143303 GCA_004027375.1 Macroglossus sobrinus
GTGCATCACTTTCCTGTAACAAGTGAGTGTCAATATTTTAAAAATATTATCTTGGTTTAGGATTTTTCTGTACCACTTAGGTAGAGTAAATAAGGTCTTCACATCAGTGAGAGATGAGTTTCAAGTTTTCTCAGGTTAATATTCAGTTATGTGAATGAGGAAGCATGTGTTATTTACCAACTCCCCATCTGTCATTGGTTGAGGTCTCTTCTGGGGTTCCTTCCAACACTTCTAGGACTCATAGGTGACACTGTGCATGTCCCAAAAGCTGGGGAAAACATGTCCTTAGGAAAAACATGTCACAGGCCCCAGTTGTAAACAGTCTTATGTATACAGACTAGCACCAAGAAGATAGAGATGGTTTATCGATAGCAACTGGCAAAACATCCTTGTCATCTCTCTGGGTAAGTGGGTAGAATAATTTTTGTCTTCTTTTCATTGGACTTGTAGTTGTTGGAGAACCTTGTCTCCTAATGCTGTGTGGTGTTAAAACTCAACCTAAACATAAACTTAAATGAGGCTCAACTAACCTTTCAAAGCTACTATAATAGCAGATCACATGCTTATTGCTCTGGCTTTCAGCTTTTGCTTTGTATCTGGCATCTGAAGATTCCTTTCTTTCTTGTATATTAAACCATATATATATATATATATATATATATATATATTTATGAACACACACACACACACATACACATATACATAGTGAAGCAATTAACATTTTACCTAGTATCTCTAGGTGTTTACAGAGAGAGAATTTGGTGCCAGCCAAATTCACATTTTGGTAAATTTAAAAATATCTCACCCTTTTGAACAGCTACTTAATATTTTGAAGTAGAAATGTATTTGGTCATTTACATATTAATGGGTATTTAGTTTTTTTTCTATTCTCCCCACCCTGCCCCTACAAACATAGCCCCAAATAACATGTCTTTGCATGTAATTTTTGAAATAATGTTTTTCTCTTTGGGATAACATCCTTGGAATGATGTTGCTTTGTTAAGGATTATTTACATGCTTAAATTTTGATAAAATATTACTAAATTTAAAAAGACTAATAATTTACATTTACCCTAGCAATACACGCTAAAGAAATATCTGTATGTTTATCATATAGATATCAGTAAATTTATATATCTGTGTATATATATGTGTGTGTGTGTGTGTGTGTGTGTGTGTGTGTGTGTGTGTGTGTTGGAAGCCATTCTTGCTGAATGCCCTACAGACAAGATTAAAGTTGCCTGCAAGCTAGAAGTTTGCAGAGCAGTTGGGCTCCTTACTGAAGGAGGAAGTTTGGCTTAATGTAAAGAGTTGAACGTTCTTTGCCCCAAGGAATAAGAGACAGAAAACAGGAACAAGGATGTTTTGAGAGAACTTATGTAAATGTCAGCAATTGTTAGAATATCTGTGGATTTTGCTTTTTATGCATTTCCAAGGGTATAAATGTGCTGTGTTTAATAAACTCAGGAAGTAGTATTTACTGTTAGCCCTCCCGACTCTATCTTTTGTCTCTCTCTCTTTTTTTCTCAGTCCTCACTTCCCATCTTGGGAACTGTTCGATCTTAGCCGGCTGGCTCCGGCATATATGTTATATGTATATCTATCTGTCTGAATACTTACATAAACATTTTAATCCCTCAGAACTTTGATGGTAGAGGTAATTTATTTCATCCTTCTTTTGTACAGAAAAAATTATGACGTTAATAAAATGAAAAGTAAATCATATGAATAGAATAATAAATCTGAAAACTTTGTATCTGGCAAACCAGGGTATTTGAAATTAAAAGCACCATCTGTAGACTCAGAGAAAGGAGATAAATCCTCCCAAATGAAACTAACTCCAAGCATGGTGTCATTTAGGTGCTTGGTATTAAATTAATCCTTAGGGAGCCATAACCTGGGGTCACAGTTGCCTGGAGAACTGAGTATGGTAATTAGGACATGCTCATGAAATCAGATGAAATAACCACTTCCTTGGAATTTGATAAATGCTGCCTCTCAAAATGTATCGTGTCGAAGTTAACTTGGGAGTGCTGCAGTTCACAGGTTTCAGGCACTCTTGACTAGACAAGCCACTCTGGTTTATGTCTGTTAAAACAAGCTTCTATTTCTGACATATACCAAGTGACAAAGATCTCTCAAGCTATATGTCACCATGGCTGCTCCATTTATGATCCTTCTACATGAACGGAGAACATGTTGTTTTAAAGATGACCAACTCTGATGGTTGTCTGCTTTCATTACATTAAAATATTATTCCCCTCTTATCTGTTTTTAAATAATAAAGAGACCATATTCTGTTTGAATTATAACTAATGTAAAGTATTATCTAATGTCAAATATTATCAATTCAGAATTTATTTTATTTCAACAAAGACTACATTAAATTTTTTTGTCTTGATGTTATTTATGGAGAAAAATTGAATATTTGACTAAGATCTATGTTTGTAGAGGGAATATTTAAGATCAGCAGAACTTAAATGCACTCAAACATTTTTACAAATCATTGATTTACTAATGAAGAAAGTATTTTACGTACTTTAAACTGATACCAAAAACATTGATAAAATAGTCTTTTTTCTAGTATGTATGTACACACACACACACACACACACACACACACACACACACACACACATATATACCCACACATTTTAAAGTTGAAAAAAGATTATTACAATGCAAATAATTGCTATGTGAAAATAAATTTCTATCAAGTAATTCAATTAATTAAATTAGAACATTAGATATTAGAGATTGTCTTGCATAAAAATATTTCACATATCAAAACAGAGTGCTTGTAAAAACAATTTTTTTGTGTGTGAGTAAAGTTGTTTATTATGTTTTCCAGTAAAGTTTAATTTCTCTGATTTTTTTTTTTTTTTACATTGTGGGAGGGCAAGAATGCCACTGATTTTTAGTAAGTAAGTAATAGGAGTTACCTTCTTCAGGTTTCTCCTAATCTTTGTCAAGGTCTAAATAAAAATTCAACCCTCTATATAGAATTTCCCTGAAATTTAAAGAAATTAGCACAACAATAAACAAGTTCTTTGTCCACTGTATTATAACAAACATGTTTCACATATTGCCCTAGATTATAGTTCTGCATATAAGTTCTGCAAAGAAGAAGCTACTTTTTAAATGGTTTAGTTTCTTCACTCCACCCAGTGTATCAGCAAGGAGTTTTCACATAATAAATCCTAAATAATATATGTTCATTGCACTTATACCAGTGGTGATTACCAGGGGTTAGGCAGTATAGATAGATTCATGTTATGTCTTTGATATAACCATCAGAGCAACTCTATCAATGTCTATACTTTTTCATGTTTTGGATATGATCTCTGGCCCTGGAATTATCATTTAAGTAGTAGCAGCACCACTATTCACTGAGTGTTTGTTATACCAAACACTGTTAAACATTTTACGTGTCTTATTTCTTGTAATATTCAGAGCAGTACTACTGGGTTTTACATTTAAATGAATTGGGGTTTAAAAAGATTAAATAATTATTTAAGGCCAAACAGCTTCTAAGTGTTGAAGGCAGAATTTGAATATAGGCATTCTGAATCCAGAGTCCACATTTATAACTACTATTTAATGATACACCTCCAGCATTTCTTTATCCTTTTAAAGACCCTCTTGCAGCTCTAGAATCAACAGGATGTAAAAATTTTAAGTTAGACTTTAATATTAAGAAGGAATAGCATTGACTAAATAATTTGATTTGTTTTTAAATATAGAAGCCAAAACTTATTGTGTTTTAACTAATTGTTTACTACTTATTCCTACTATGTAACTGGTATGGATAATTCTATAAATAATGTCAGATGAAATTAAATGCTTTGAAGAAAAAGAAAGAAAGGAAGGAAGATATGAAGGGTTGGGAATGAATGTGATACAATTTTAAAAAGGGTAGTCATGAAAGTACCTCATTTTTAAGGAAAGTTCCAGAAAAGATAGATGTGTTGAAATCTGTATTCCTAGCCATCTGATTCATCAAAACATTATTTGCTAAATATTTAATATATACCTGTTGCTGTATTAAGCTGTTGGGATATCATGATCAAGAAACACCCTTATGACCCCTGCCCTTATAGAGGTTACCAAAACCAATCAAATAGTTATAAGTTAATATACAATTAAAGCTCTGATAGGTGGATGGTCATGAGGATTTATGACAGAGACCTTGATGAAGGTCTCTTTGGCAATGTGGGATCAGCGGAAGGGAAGACAGATTCTGCATAATTTGGGGAAAGCTTCTCTGAGAAAGAGGATCCTGAGTTGAGATTTGAAGATGAATAAAACAAAACTAAAGAGAGGGATACAGGAGATATGTATAGCATCAGAAATCAAAAGAAAATTTTTAGTGTAGAACAGAGCCTGATTCTGGGGCAGTATGATTAGTTGATGGAGGTCAGTGTGGCTGGTACACAGAGCCTGAGGTAGAGTGGGTGTCAGAGGGTACAAGAGAGTAGGCAATCACCAAAGCTGCCAGAGCTGCTAACTTATTACCACTCAACTGAGTTATATGTTTACATTTTTAAATATATTTTTCATTGCATGTATATATTTTTTATTTGAAGCAGATAAAAAGAAACACCATAATGAACTAATTTATTAGAATTTCAAATAATAGCCCCAATTCTACAACCAATAAGATGTGACTAAATTCCAGACTGCTCATTTTATTTAAGTTTGAACTAAAGATTAAGTTTGAGTTTGATTATATATTTTGTAGTTTTTTCCCTTGATCATGGACAAGAACAGTTGATTTTGCATCTAAAACACAAAACAGATATGTAAAGTAGCTTAGTTTTTGGTTTGAATTGATAAGAATATTTATTGTGGTAGTTTTGGTTGGTCCTTCTAACTTTTTTTTTACTATGTTTATTGGGGTAACATTGGTTAATACAATTATATAATTTTCAGGTGTACATTATAATTTGACATCTATATAGTCTACTGTGTGTTTACCATCCAAAGTCCAGTTTTCTACAGCTACCATATATTCAATCTCCTTTACCCACTTCACCGTCCCCCTTCCCCCATATATTTGACCCCCTTTATCCCGTCTACCTCCCCGCTCCTACTGTACTCCCTACATTCTAGTAACCACTAGTCTATAGCCCATGTCCATGAGTCTCTGTTTGTCCTGTTCATTTGTTGCTTTTAGGTTTCTATCCCATATATCAGAAATATCATGTTATTTTCAATCTTTTCAGTCTGGTTTATTTCGCTTAGCATGATTATTTCAAGGTCAACCCATGTTGTTGTAAATGGCAGCATTTCATCTCTTCTTATGGCTGAGTAATATTCCATTGTCTATATGTACCACAGCTTTTTTAGCCAATCTTCTATTGTAGGACACTTCGGTTGTTTCCATGTCCTGGCCACCGTGAATAATGCTGCGATAAACATCGGTGTGCAAATATCTTTTTAGTTAATGGGTTTTCAAGTATTTGGGGTAAACATTCAGTAGAAGGATTGCTGAATCATATGGCAGATCAATCCTTAGTTTATTGAGGAACCTCCATACTGTTTTCCATAGTGGCTATACCAATTTGCAGTTCCACCAGCAGTGTGTAAGGGTTCCTTTATCTCTGTATCTTCTCAACAGTTGTTATTACTTGTCCTGTTGATTATAACTACTCTAACATATATGAGATGATATGCTGTTGTGGTCTTGATTTACATTTCTCTAATAGCTAGTGACGTTGAGCATCTTTTCATATATTTGTCAGACATTTGTATGTCCTCTAGGGACAAGTATCTATTCAAGTCCTCTGCCTATTTTATGATTGGATCATTTGTTTTTTTGTTCTTATTGAGTCATATGAGTTCTTTGTATATTTTGGATATTAGGCCCTTATTAGAAGTGTTGCTTACAAATATTGAATTAAATCTTTAAATAATAAGGCCATTTCAACTGTGTTGATGCTTACAATCCAAGAACATGGACTATCTTTCATTTCTTTGTATCTTCTTCTATTTCTTTTAATAGGGTCTTGTAGTTTTCATTATATAGGTCCTTCACATGTTTTGTTAAATTTATTCCTAGGTATTTTTTGTTGTTGTTGCAATTACAAGAGGAATTTTTTTTTTTTTTTACTTCTTTTTCTAACACTTAATTATTAGAGTACAGAAAAGCTATGGATTTTGGAAAGGTGATTTTGTATCCAGAGAGTTTACTGTATTTGCTTATTGTTTCTAGTAGTGTTCCTGTGGCATCTTTAGGGTTTTCAATATAGAGAATCATGTTATCCATAAATAGTGACAGTTTGACTTCTTCATTTCCTATCTGGATGCTTTTAAATCTTTCTTTTGTCTGATTGCACTTGCTAGGACCATCAATGTTATATTGAATAACAGTGGCAAAAGTGCACAGCCTTGCCTTGTTCCTGCTCTTAGAGGGAAGATTTTTATTTTTTCACCATTAAGTATAATGTTGGCTGAGGACTTGTCATATATGGTCTTTGTTATGTTAAGATACTTTCCTTCTATACCAATTTTGTGAAGTGTTTTGATTATAAATGGATGCTGTATCTTGTAGGCTTTTTCTGCATTAATTGATATGATCAAATGATTCTCATTTTTTAATTTGTTTATGTGATGTTTCACCTTAATCAATTTGCATATGCTGAACTATTCCTGTGGCCCTGGAATGAAGCCCACTTGATTGTGGTGTATAATCAATTTAATTTGTTGCCGTTTTCAGTTCGCTAGTATCTTATTTAGGATTTTTGCATCTGTGTTCATGAGAGATATGGGTCTGTAGTTTTCTTTTTTTGTGTTACCTTTACCAGGTTTTGGAGTCAGAGTAATATTGGCCTCCTAAAATGCATTGGGAAGTATTGCCTCCTCTTCAATTTTTTTGGAAGATTTTGAGAATAGGTATTAAATCTTCTTTGACTGTTTGGTAGAAATTATTGGTGAAGCCATTTGCTCCTGGACTTTTACTTTTTGATAGGTTTTAGATGATTGTTTCAATTTCCATACTGCTGATTGGCCCATTTAGATTTTCCAGTTCTTCTTGATTTAGTCTAGGAAGGTTGTATTTTTCTAAGTAGTGGTCCATTTTTTCTAGGTTATTAAATTTGGTGTTATAAACTTTTTTTATAGTATTCTTGTATGATCCTTTGTATTTTGGAAGTGTCTGTCATAATTTCCCCTCTTTTATCCCTGATTTTGTTTGTGTCCTTTCTCTTTTTTCTTTAGTGAGTCTAGCCAGAGGTTTGTCAATTGCATTAACCTTCTCAAAGAAACAGCTCTTTGTTGCTTTTATCTTTTCTATTTTTTTGTTTGCTTTCAATTTTACTTATCTCTGTTCTAATTTTGATGATTTCTTTCCTTCTGCTAAGTTTAGGCTTCATTCGTTCTTCCTTTTCTAGGTTTTTAAGATGAAGCATTCAGTTGTTTATTTGGGCTCGTTCTTGTTTTTGGAGATAGGCCTGTAATGATATGAACTTTCCTCTTATGACTGCTTTTTCTGTGTCCCAAAAATCTTGATATGTTTTACTATTATTATCATTCATTTCTATGTATCTCTTGATCTCTCTTTTTATTTCTTCCCTGACCCTGTTATTCTCAGTCGCATGTTGTTTAATCTCCATGTATTTATGTTTCTTCCTGATTTCTTTTTGCAGTTGATTTCTAGTTTCAAAGCATTATGATCAGAGAATATGCTTGGTATGATTTTAACTCTCTTATATTTGTTGAGGCTATCTCTGTGTCCCAGTATATAGTCAATTCTTGAGAATGTTCCATGCACTAAAATGTGCAATAGAGAAGAATGTGTAAGAAGCTGTTTTGGAATGGAAAGCTCTGAAAATGTCAATTATGTCCAGTTGGTCTAATGTATCATGTAAGGATGTTATTTTCTTATTTTCTGTTTGGATGACCTGTTCATATCTGACAGATGGTTATTTAGGTCCACTACTACCATAATGTTTTGGTCTGTTTCTCCCTTTAGTTCTGTTAGTAATTACTTTATATATTTCGGGGCTCCCTGATTGGGAGCATAGATATTGATAAGTGTTATGTCTTCTTGGTGCATAATTTCTTTTATCATTATGAAGTTTCCCTCAGTATCTTCCTTTGACTTTTTTATTTTGAAGTCTATTTTGTCTGATATTAGTACCGCTACTCCTGCTTTTCTCTTAATGCCATTTGCTTGAAATATCATTTTCCACCTTTCCACTTTGAGCTTATATTTGTCTTTAGAACCAAGATGTGTCTCCTGAAGGCAGCATATAGTTAAGTTTTGTTTTTTCATATAATCTGCAAGTTTGTGCTTTTTATTGGTGAGTTCAGCCCATTTACATTTAGGGTGATTATTAAAATATGAGGTCTTCTTATAGATATTTTATCTTTTGCTTACTAATAGCTCGGTGTTTCCATTGCTTCTTTGTCCTTGTGTTTCTGTTTTCTTTATTTTGGTTGGCTTTTGTGGGTTTTGCCTCTGTTTCTTCTTGTTTTATGTTATATACTTCAGTTCTGAATATTTGTTGTGTGGTTAACATTACAAATATGTAAAGGATTGTTATATATATATTCATCCATTTTCTTCTGCATGTGCCTTAACTCCATTCCCCTTTGTAAATTTGGATCTTTAAATCCCCACCTTTTCGGTCATTGTTATCTCAGTCTATCCCTATGTATGAGGATTGTTCATTACTATCTTGTTATAACAATTCTCTTCTTATTATTTAAGTTTATAATGCTCTGTTCTTAGTATATTCCTCTGTTTCTATTTGCCTGATAGTCACTTTCCTCCTAATTATGTAATTTTTGTTTGTTTGCTTGTTATTTAGTTTTAGGTGAGCTGACCCCTTTAAGTATTTCCTGTAGTGCAGGCCTCGTAGTGGAGAATTCCCTCAATTTTTGTATGTCTGAAAAAGTCTTAACTTCTTCGTATTTAAAGCAGAGCTTAGCTGGATACATTATTCTAAGCTAATAGTTTCTTTCACTTAACAGTTTAAATATTTGATTCCATTCCTTTCTGGCTTGTAAGGTATATGCTAAGAAGTCTGAGGATAATATAATAAGTTTACCTTTATAAATTATCATTTTTCCCTCCAGGCTGCCCTGAGAATTCTCTTTGTCATTGATTTTTGATAATTTTAATACAATGTATCTTGGTGAAGGCCTTTTTGGGTTGAGGTAATCGGGTGTTCTGTTGACTTCTTGAATTCTAAGCTCCAGCTCCTTCCTTAGATTTGGGAAATTCTCGTCATCTATTTGTATAATCCCTGTTCCTTTTCCTCGCCTTCAATAATATCCATTATTCTTATGTTTCTTCTCCTGATAGTATCAACTAGTTCTTGAATTTCTCTTTCATCATATTTCATTCTTCGGTTTCTATCTTCTTCCTTCTGATTTATTTCTAGATTTCTGTCTTTGATATCACTAATCCTTTCCTCCATTTGGTTGACACTATTTCCCAAGCTTGCTATTTCATTTTTTAACTCTTGCAGTGTGTTATTGTTGTTGTTGTTGTTGTTTTAATCTCCAGAAAATCTATTCTGTACTTTTTGAGAGTTTTAGTCTCCTTGCTCTGCTCATCTAGTTGTTTTTTTAAATTTCTGATATTGTTGATATGACTAGTTTCGAAATCACTAAGTTTTTTCAAAAGCACCATCTTGAATTCTCTGTCATTTATGTCACAAACTTCTATGTCTATAAGCTTATTTTCTGGAGATTTTTCTCTTTCTTTCTGAGATGCCTTGTCAACTTGGTTGTTCATGGTGTTTAATGGACTATTTCTTCACCTAGGCATTTATAAAAATGTATTCTGCAGTGGTAGCTCTGTGTGTAGATTCCACACTCAGACGTGCTGGTGTGGAGTTTGGGTGTTTTTTGTTGAGTTTTAGATGTTCAGCTCATTGTTGTTTCAAGGGGAGAGATCTGGGGACATCTCTCACTCTTCCATGTTTCTAAATATCCGGTCTTTTTAACTTAATAATACATTCTTAAGAGAAGAAATTTTAGCACAGTTATATTCATATGTAAAGAATGAAATTCTTTAGAACATAAGTTTTCTATTTTATTTTCATCTGTTGATTTTACAACATTTTGCATTGTTTTAATTCTTCTAAGACTCAAGAACTATGACTATTTATGGTCTGTAAATATGAATCTGTCCCTATATATTGATTCAGGTAAATGTATCATTGAGGTTATCCCAAAACTTCCCTGCAAATTTATTGAATTATGAAATATTTTGAAGAAGTGACAGAAACATCTAGAGAAATTCTATAAAAGAATTTAAGTCGACCGACTTGAACTCACTCAGTAGTCTCCTTTTGCAGGTGAAAAATTCCAAATCTGTTTAAAAATTATTCCTTGGAAAAATACGTTTTAGATTGTCATTTTCACCTTATTAGGGTATTCCTTCCATGGGTCTTAACTAAGAGTTCCTTCCTTACTCAATACCAATAAGCTATTTTCACAAACTTCATTATAAAGCTATGGAAACACATGCCTGAAATGAATTCACATTCTCTCTAAAAATGAATGCCCACAAAAATAAAACATTACAATCACAATATATGTACGGTTTTGCTATTTTAGGAAAATTCTAAGCTTAAGTTTCTAAATCCTTATAGTATAGTTGTTTCTATAAGCTAGTTTCTACTAGCCTATTTTAAAAATTGCATGAAAAAAATGTTCATGTCTCTGACAATGATTTTTTCTCTGTGTTTTATAAACATTTTTCTCAACTTTTTAAAAATAGTACATATAAATATTTCATATATGTATAAAATATTTTATTTAAAATATTCTATTTTATATGTTCATAAAATATTAAATAATATTTTGTATATAAATTATATATACATATAATGAATATATATAGTCATTCTATTATTTTGGCTAGTCACTTGCTTTGTTGTTCTTTATGTTGTAGTGTTCACTTCTTTCTCTCAACTTTAGTTATTCCTGTCATTGTTCCATATGTTTTTGGGTTTGCATATTATCTCAACAGTTTGCATTTATGTAGTCATCCAATAACATATTCCCTTATATTTATTATATTATTCTCAAATAAGATAAGAGCATTTTTTAACCTTGTGTTAAACACTTGAACAAATCACTTGAATATAAGAGTTGCTTACATTATTTCAATGAGGTTTTCATGGACCTGCTAAAAATAACGTGAGAGTCTTCTCAATTCCAAATTGTTGAACTCTACCATTATCTATCTAATATGTCTATATGCTTTGCTGTTGGAATGTTTCAGTACCACACATAGTAGTAGTTACACAGGAAACATTTAAGAGCTTAGATACAATATTTTTCTCATACAATATAAACACTTCAGAATAGTACTTTAAAAGTTCCAATGCTATGTTTCTCAGTGAAACTGCTCTAAAAATAATGAATATCAAGAAAATCAACACATTTAGAGTCACAATGTATGTAATGCTAAGTTATAAAAATATCCAGAGAAAGATAAATATAATCCTATGTTCAGACATTCAGAGAGGGAAAATGTATTTTTGAGGCATAGGGAAGTCTAAAAAAATTGTGTTTTTCAATGTAAACTGATACTCATGTCAACATTTATTGAGTGTCTACTATGCATTAGCTATTGTCCTACGTATTGAAGTGGTCAGCTGAAGATATATCTTTGCTTTATAAATGGAGCTTATAGTATAAAATATTAAATAATTATGGATGAGTAGATGGTGAAATATCTATTTCAGTTATCATTTGCAGTTATTATTAAGCTTACTCACTTAAAAGAGAAGCATTTAATAATGTGTTTTCAAGTTTTCAATTTAGGTGAGCCTAGGCAAGGGCTGGAATATCTCAACCTAGGCTAGAGGATACCCCTTTAGGATGGTTCATTTGGTTGTCTGGGAAGTTAGTATTGGCAGTTAGATGGAAGCAGAGCTGAGGCTGCCAACTGAGGCCCTTGACTTCACTCCTTGTGAATCTCTTCACATGGCATGCTGAGGATTCTTCACAGTAAGGTATTGGCTTCCACAGGAGGAAGAAGAAATTGCTAGATTTCTTTAGTATTTGAACTCTAAAGACTTAGAATATCCCTTTTTCTGTCTTTTATTGATCAAAGCACTCATAGGCTCCACATCTTGATGGGAGTTTACAGGATAGGATGAGGTTTATTTGAGTTAATCTTTGGAAACCAGCTATATCACAACCCAGTCAGAAGAGTAGGAAAGTTTCCTTGAATAAACAACATTTAAATATAAATAGTAAACAGAGAATACTCAGTTAAACAGAGTATGTATATTGGCTGCTCCTGGGAGATGGACTTCAATGCAGCATATTCTAAGTCACAAAGGCCTTTTGTATGTTCGAGGTATTGAAAGAAGTCTAGCATAGCTAGTATATTAAGCAGATGCATGAGCCACTGCAAGAGCTGATAGGCCAAAAAAAGGAATTTATTTCTTTTTATGGAAACAATTAGAAGCTAAGAAAGGCTTGATTAAGGAAAAAACAAACAAACAAACAGAATTTCTTTGAGAAAGAAATGGAGTCAGATAGGAAAAAATGTGTAGAGACTTACTGGGAGAATATCACAGTGGTTTAGAAAGGAGATGAGGACAGTCAAACATGAATAAAAAAAAGGCTCTAGATTACACAATAATTTAGATATTAGAATTAAAAAAATTCCATGACAATTTTAATATAGATAGATGAATAAATGGGAGGAATCAAAGAAATCAAAGACAATTTCTGGGTTGGGTTTCTGGCTGAAGAAGATGCATGGTTGTACTATTTACTGAAAAATAAAATAGCTAGTGTTCTGGTGGTAATTATTTCATGTCAGACCAGATTATGTTTAATTGACTATATACATTTGAAGCCCAGAAGTAAAGTCTGATTCGAAATATAGCTTTGAAAATTGTAGAAATATGAACTGGATAGTAAACAAGTTATGCAAGTAACCAGTATGAGATTACTTTGGGACAGAGGCCAGAGTGAATAGAAAAGAGAAAATAGGAAAAGGTTTGAGGAACTACAAAATTTAGGTATGGTTCAGGAAAGCTAGCTGGACAAAGATAAGATAGAAGTGACAGAAGCATTTAAGATAACTTCGCAAGTAATTTTGTTTTATTTGAAAAAATAAAAGTACTTTTAATAAAGAAGGATATAAAAGACATATACGAGATTACTTGTATAATAATTATACATTACTATATGTATAATTGTACCAAGATGATATTATGGCCATTTTGCTAATAAGTATAGAAGATTAGAATGAAGAAATGAGATGGCCCCACTGTATTTTTCTTACTTTTTCTAATCATTTCCAGATAATTGCATTCCATGCCAAATGGCATCTTTTGAAGACTATTAAAATTTAGAGCAAGCCCAGAGAAAGGTGGTTATAAATAAAGAAAATCTAAAAATCATATTATACATATGAAAGAAGTAGGAACAGTTAAACTTGAGAATAAAAATATAGAAAACATAGGCGATATTTTTAAATATTAGAAAAGCTGCTTCATGGAAAAAAGATTTATTTCATACAATTACAAGGAATCTAACTAGTACTCAAAACTGTTATCATAGGGATATTGCTTTTTTATATTAAGAAAAAAATGTTTTTACATCTTAAGTACTTTTAGTATGCTATTAATTCAGACATTATGTTAGAATAAGTGATTTGATTTTCAACAAAACAAACTTTTAAACAAAGGCTTTTTTTTCTCTTCAATGGAATAAGGCATTGAGTTGAGAGAGCACTTTGGCTTTCTTGGTAAAGATTAAAGCATTATTGCATTTTGAAATATGGTACAATATGAATGTCCTTAGAGGTTGTCACAAAAAGTTACAACTACAAAAGTATGGTAATATGATTCTTGCTGATACGGCTAGCTGTTAGAATATGGTGTTATTGCAAAATGGCAGAATCAAATATCTATATAATTTTGGTTGTGCAGAGCTATTTTTTTTAGAGAGGGGTTGCCAAACAAAGCATCAAGCAGAGTGTATACCTCCTTTCTGAGAGAGGATTCCCAATTTGGCTGGTGGTGATTTTCTGCTCAGGGCAGAGGTGGAAGGAAGTTCTGTTCCCAGCGAGCTGTCATGAGGGATTGTAATTAGACGGGGCAGTAGTTCTTCTGGTGGACATTCTTGTGGCACGGTTTTGTTAGTTTATTGGGAAAGCTCAGATGAGAGTCTATTACTTCAGTCCTCCCAATAATTCTATAATCCATTTAGAACCCTGAAATAAATCCCTCCCTATTTATGCTAATTAGAATTCATTTTCCTCTCTGTACCTGATACAGCACCCATACTGTATTTAATGGCAACTGGAACCAAGGTATAAAAATGAGTCATCTCTTCTGTAAAGATACATTATTGGGACACAAATATGTAAAGATACAAATTGGGACACAAAGATACATGAAAATTAACTTTTGTACTAGGGAAGATTTTTGCATAACAATATGCACTGATTAAATTAGAATAAGAAAATTGTAATTTGTTAGTGAATTACTTATTTTCACTGTTTCACCAGTACTGTCAGTACTGTGGTGAGAAAAATTCAATGTTGTTTCAGAATGAATAATTTGATTTGTGTATAAAGCTTCAGCAATGACTTTTGCTTTTGGATGGAATAAGGCATTGGGTAGAGAAAAATCTCTTCAACTTTTTGAGTATAAGTTAACAAATTATTTGCAGTCTTGAAATATGACACACACTGAATGTCCTTAGAGGTTGTCACACAAATTTAAAACAAAAAAAAGTGACAGTATGCTTCTTGTGGATATTGCAAGTGACTTGATTCCATTTCAGTTGTGTAAGGTTTCTTATCTCCTGAGGCAATGATATGCTTCAATTTATACTGCAGATCTCTAAAAGCTGTCTTTCTTTATGTTTCTAAGGGAATGTTGGGAGTTACCCAACTGCAAAATCTCAGAAATACTGTTTGTTACTCCAAGAATTGTTTTGGCAATTCTCTGCTATATTGGAAGAACTAACACAAGGGACAAAGTTCTGTCAAAACATTAATGTCATTTTGGAAATGAACAGAGAACCTAAATTGCTGAGTTCCAGCCATATCTGTAAGTGTGGCCAGTGTAATGATTGATGTGTGCCTCATATTTGTGATTTGGTGGCAATGTTCTACAAAAAATAATGACAATAAATACAATGGACACCTTGGTTATTTGTTCTATGGTTATAGATAAAGGAAATTCATTATTTTTATCAAATTCTTTGAAACGTTATCGATTTATGATCACACTATCAATTTAGTGACCACTGATAATGAGCTTACTTTACATATGTAGAACATTTTCAAGTTACTTTTATATTCTTACCCCCATTTGATCTTCATAGTAACTCTATGACATAGGGCAAGGTATCATTATCCCTGTTTTACAATGATGAAACTGAGGTCTAGGGTGATATTACAAAAATTTGTGGGCATAAAAGTGAGAATAATATTTAGTCCGAACCTATGACTTTTGAAGACTTTACCCCAACCTGTCTCTTCATGATTTCTAACAAGACAAAAAACTCTATTATATCAGGTCATGTTAACTGAACAGATAAAAAAGTGCTAAATACAATAAAAAAATATTCCCAAAGGCCTAAGACATAACAATCACATAATATTTGCTAAACTTATTCTATAGAAAAGAGATTCTCCCAGATTACATTATGAACTGTATCAGATTCCTTTGGGCATCTTTTCCTATATACTCATGCTCCAAGATTACGCCTCTGGTATGGCAGAATTTCTAACATGATGAACTACTCTCACCATTGGGGGAATGATGACAAGCCAGTGACTGATGGAAGAAGAAATGATAAGAATCAGATGCATACATATCCTGTTGAATCCTAAATTAGGGATATAACACTATACAGAAAATGTGAGGTTCATGTATAGAGTCTTATGCATTAAAGTCTTATGCAGTCTTTCAGAGAAGCAACAAAAAGAGAAAGGGAAGTTCTGAGTCCTAAAGCCACTAAACTGCCAGAGGTGTGTCCAAAAGAGGAAATGGCAGAAAGTTACATTTAAGCCCTATTTAAGAATCAGATCAGATTCCCACATAATGTAGCCTGTGGTTCAGTAGACATGTCAGGTTAACAGTACTAATGGCATCTCAGATAACATTTCACATGCCCGGTCATGTGTCTTTCCTTCCTGAGATCCTCTGTTGGAAACCAATGGCTGTAAGAGAAAGCCCAAAATTCTGTCCATGTGCAAGAGTCACCAGTGAAGCAGCTGCTTGAATTTTTATACTAGCGAATACAATTCTACTTCACATTTGCCTTTCTCAGAATATTACCATTATACATCCAGAGAAAGCTACTCTAATAATGATAACAATTTTATATCACTTACCAAGTGTCAGGCATTCATCCAAATACTATATATATATATATATATATATATATACACACACACACACATATGTATATGTATATATATATATATATGTGTGTGTGTGTATATGTGTGTGTGTGTGTGTGTGTGTGTGTGTAATCTTATTTATCCACCCCCCCAAACAAAGCCTATTTACTATGCTATTATCATTTCCTAAAGTCATAATAGAGGGCAAGGTGGAGTTACAGTCCAAGTAGTCTCTACCTTGAACCCTTGTTTTAACTATTGCATTACATTGCTACTCAAAAGCGGGACTTGGAATATTAACGCATTATACCTATTAACGAGGATTTTGTGGTGAAATAAAATTGGAAATACTGATATTATTAAACAGCTCTCAAGACCCCTAATTTGACATAGACATGGTGGATCTCTAGCAGGAGAGCTATGTTTATATGCAGTAGGAGAGCAGAGTTTGCCACTCTAAAATATGCTTTTTGGAATATTAATTTTAAGATGGTTTTTAAGAAACACAAGACTCAGAAAGAACCTTTAACTTTCCCCCTAACTGCCTAAAGAAAATTAGATAGAGAACCTGCTCCAAGAAGGAGGAAGATGATTAAGAAGATAAAATTATATTACCACAAGGAAATCAAAGGCACATTAAAATAATATTTATTATATGTTTCTTTTTTCATTCATTAAACAAGTCAATGAACATCCACTATCCCAGTTATTTTGGAGGCATTTTATGAAGTGTGAACACAATCCTTGACCTTCAAGAATTTTTAGTCTTATGGAAAGTAAGATTAAAAACATTATGAGGCAGCATAAAATAGTTATTATATGTGAGAAGCAAAGGTGATTTACAGAATGACAGAATGCTTGAGATTGAAGAAACGTGCCCCCGCTTTGAGAGAGAGCCTTCAAATTGATACTTTAGCAATGAAAATAAACTCATCATGTAATGTTGAGAACTTTCCAATTTAGTGAGGTCAATTTTACCCCAAATTCAAGAGCTTATATTATTTGCCAAGCAAATAATTTTGATTAGATTTGAAAGCCTTATTTCTATCAAAAGGGTACATTTGTAGTGTATATACAAAACTTTTTCTGGCAAGGATATATACAGAAGTTGGATGCTTTTGTAAGTTGTACCAGCTTTTCTTTTCCTTTTTTTTTTTTTTTTAAATGCCTACAGCACCTGGTATTCTGTACCAGCTTATCTTAAAGGGCATTCTGTGGAATGTGATCCTATGTGATACCCCTCTAAACAATTTTGGGAAGCACTATGTGGGAGTGCAAAAAAAGATTTTCTTCCCACCTTCTAAGTTCTTCTAGCCAGGTTAATAAATCAACAGAGACAGATTAATAGGAGAAAATATACAACATTTATTTTTATGGATGCACATTCAGGGTGCCATAAGAATGAGACCCAAAGAGGCACTGGGAAGTTGAGGCTTATATGCTATTACAGAGCTAAGAAGGGTGAGGGGTTAGTTATGGTTTGGGACTTTAAAGGGCAGGAAAGCAAGTCACATGGAGATGGAAAGGCAAATGTTTGGTAAATAAGAGTTTAGTGGGCCATCTTTAACAATGGGACATAGAGAGGATTTTGAACAAATGGACCTTACTAGGTTCCTTTTTATCACACACTATCTCAGAATGATCACCCTGGACCTCCTTTGTGTCTCAACACAATAGATAAGATCAAAAATGTGGTGACTAAGTAGCTATATTAGTTTTGCCAAAATGAATGAACTGCATAATGCCTATAAAACTTGATTGTTCTGTAGGAAAGTATTCTGGGATGGCACTATTGATACTTTCAATAATTAAAATAGTTAATGAGAGATGAATCAGGTTTAACTTTTTTGAAAATCAATTTGCCATCCAATTTACTAAAGCAAAGTTTACTCCCCAAATTAAATAAGGTGTCTGATTATAGAATTAAAAAAAGAAAAAAACTGAGAAATAGAATCCTAATAGTAATTTGTATTTTCTAAATATTTGGCAAGGAAACTCCATACAGAACATTTACGTTCATTAAAAATAAAAATCAAGAAACATCATAGATAAATTGGTTACATTTTACATAAATAATAATATAATTCATTACAATGAATTATTAAAGAACATTAGAATTTTAATTTTCCATTTAAAAAAAATCCAAGCAAGTACCTATAGAAAATATAAGCAAACCAGTATTGATATTACTCTGGAAAATTACACAGTTTCTTTTTATATAATTGTCTTCAAAAGCTGCCATAATTTGATTTGGACTACAGATTCCATGTAATTTAATATGCATCTCATGTTCCAACTTATATATTTTATATGCTATTTTGTTCAAGGACATTTTACCAGATTTCATATTCTTTGAGAACACAGAACATATTATCATTTTTTCCCCATGATTTCTGTAGAGTATGAATTCAAGAAAATAGAGCTTGTATTTTGGTATTTATTTATATTGTATGTTCTTCTGTGAATACCATAAATTATAATTATGATCAGTTTTCTAATATAGTAGCATATATTAAGTCATGTTTAGAACATTATATTTAGTTCACTTTAGCATTTAAACTCATTCTAAACTAAGACATGCATAAATTTCTTTCACGGGATTTAATCTTGACAAATATCAATTTAAGGCCATCTGGAACAATGTGAATATTTAAAGCAAATGAGAATGAGAATGAACAATGATAGCATTAAAATTTTAATGTCATATGTATCCTATAATTATTTTTATTCAATTTTGGTCAAATTAAAGATATATTTAAACTTTAAGACACATTGATTTAATTAATAATATACATGTAGAAATAATATGTTTCATAAACATGTAAAAATTTGCTGTTGACTCAATATCATGTAGTTAATAATTAAGTTTTATGCATATAATTATAATCTTATGACAATTTCACTTATTTATAATCTTAGTTTAGAAAGATTATAAAAATCTAATGTCTCTAACAATGAATTTATTATTTGTAAAAAAAATAACTTTTTTACATATTTTCACATTGTATACCATATTTAGTCCAACAAATACTCTAATTGGGGAACAAAAATCTTAATCTATTAAAGGTTTCACCACTAATAAATGAGAAAGCTGACTTACCTTGAATAGTCTGCTCGGACTAGGCCATCTATTTTCTGGTAAGACCTCCTGATACTTCTGGAACCAAGATCCATGATGTTATAAAATATATGCAAATTAATAATTTTAATGATCAAATAATTATAAAGAACATAGGAAACAAACACAAAACTATAATTGAAAATTAATAACTCCTAAATGTTATTTACATATATAAAGTTATTAATAAACTTCTCTAATACTTTTAGTAAGATAAAAAATCATTTTCACTTGATAATCATTCCATGTCTGCTTCTTCTTTTTCTCCTTACACACTCATGTCCTCAAATAAGAGGTAAGAAAGAGAAGGGAAAACCATCTAGAACCTAACTAGCTCATAAATTAATCTCACCATAATCTAGAATTAAATTTGATTGTTAAAAACAACTTAAACAAAAGTTATAAAACCTTTTAGTAAACTAAAATTAAAATCAGTGAAACAAAAATCAGCAACCAAGACTTTTTCAAGAAAGCAGAACAGCAGCACAAAATTAAATCACATGGGGAAGAGGGACTGGCTGCTGAGAAACACAGTGACATTTGCCTTGGTGGATTCATTCATTGCAGTTAGGGGATTGGATCACAGTCTTCTAGGTTCAGTTTGTTTGCACTTTAAGAGGGAAGATGTCTCAGTGGACAGACTACCAACTTCAGAGTGACTGAAGGATCACAGATATGTATAAACAAAAATGTTGTTGTTCATTTATACAGAGAAATAAACTGTCAAGTGAATTGGAAAGCTTAATTCAGCCTCTTCAGCATATTCTCTTGTTAAAGAAAACACATTGGAATTAAAAATCTTAGAAAATTTGAATAGAAAAGAAGGAACCAATCAGCTGATTTAAGTATCTCTCAGATAAAATAGCCTAACCTGTGTAATCTGATTGCTTACTGCTCATGTTGGATTAGCCAGAACTCTAACTCCCTTGAACAATAAAAAAATGGTCAATAAGCAATTGACAAACTGATGTTTTCTCCCTCCTCCTCTCTTCCCTTCCCCTCCGCTTCTTTTCCCCTTCCCTTACCTCTCTCCCTTCCTTCTGACTCTCATGATTTGTCAATTTTCTACTTTTGAACTCTTCCTTCATGAAGAGCATAAACCAATTTTCTGCATGGCAATCAGTGAATCCTTATGTCATAGGATTAAAGTGCTGAACTTTTCAAAACCATTTCATTACTGACTTACTCATAGAATCTTGTTTTACTCTCACTTATGTCTAATCCTGTTTTTGGGATACATATATGATTAATTTAGATAATTCTAGCTTTTGAGGGCACCTCAGTTCAGCTGCATATTAGTTATTCATCTATTAAATTGTGATTCTTTTGGTGTTGATAATGAGCTTCATCGATATTCTCAGAACTTTTAAATAATTTATAGATGTGCACAAATATTTGTACTGATATACATCTATAGACATATTTTGATATAGATAATTTCTCAGGAAGTCAGAAAATGCTCATTTAATTAGTCTGAATAATGTTTTTGTCTCTATAGTGGGCATATGGGTATACATGTCAATTGAGGATTTTTATATTGATTCAATTGGAGTTATTCAATTAGTATATGAAAAGTTATTCAAAATTTATTCATTTGTTGAGAAATGGTCTTTGGTTTGATGATAATTGCATGCTGAATTAAATTATCTTTTAAATCTCTTCCCATTATCAAGCATTAATTAGATCAGCTAGAGTACTTGGAATGCAAAGGGATATTATGTAATGAAAGAGGCAAACATTTTTATGTGGCACACTCTCCTGCCTCAAGATTCCCTCTGGTGAAGGTTATTTAAACTTCGTGTAGCTGAATAAAGACATTTTCCCTTAGAGAGATGCTCTGAGCTGTCTACTAAAGGCATTTCAATATTGAAATGCCTTTTTGTTTCAATACTGGCTAGCTCCATAACTGTTAATTCTCCTGAAGCACGCATTTTGTTTTAAAAGTAGGGTAATTCCAAGGACACTAAAGACTTAAAGTAACAACAGAAATAGCTACTACTAATTAACCAAAGAATGGGTCTTTACACATACTCTTTAAGAATTTCCTTACTTGAAATTATTATTATTATTTTTGTAACTTGCCATGTTGTCGAATATAATGATCTTATGTAATGTTTGAAAGTTCAGTACTTGGAGTCAGAGAAACCTGCATTTACCATGACTCCAGTACTTACTAGTGTTATGGACCGCACCCGGACAAGATGACCTCAGAGCCGAATTAGAATCAAAAAGAAAATTTTATTACGAATTCGAATCTGGGCTCAAGCCTCCACTGCCGCAGCAGCGAGAACAAGAGCCCTGATCCTTAGCATGGGGTTCCTTATATTAGGTTTTTGGCGGGCTAACTTGGCGCGCGCGGGACAGGTTGCAGTTCCTTATTGGCTAACCATATGACCTGATTATGGCCTGACCTTTAAGCAAACAAATAGGATGTCTGGGCGGAGAATTCTGGCCCTTGGTTGGAGGGGATTGCAGTCTATTTTAAAATTTAAAATTTTCCATTCCGCCATCTTAGATCTTACATCGCCGTCTTAAATACATAAGTTCTCATGACCCATTACACTAGTTGCATAAACTTGGGAACATTTCTTAATTGTTGCTATTCTTTCCATCTGTAGAATAGAAGTTATAATAGTTTCTACCTTATAATATTGTAAGGTTTGGTGAGAATATTTAAGTTAAGGTTCACCAGAATGCTTTATATAATAACCATAAGACAATAAGAGATTGTTTAATGAAATCCTTCAAACAGTATAAGATTTGGAAACCAACTTGTCTCTCCCAACTTACAAACTCTTTTTCCCCATCTTCCCTCATTTATATTAAGCTTTTTATAGAAATTCATGGTTTTAAAACGTGGGTACATATTAGAATTCTCTTGAACTTTTCTTCAAGATGAAAACAGGCTATAGGCTATTAAAATTTCTGAGGTACTCCTATTTATCAAGCTTATAGAACACTACCATATATTATTAAAGTTGAAATGAAAAACACTAGATAAATGAAAATAAACAGTTAATAAGGACAAAGTCAGAATGACCCCAAATGAGTAGGACATCTAGGGGCATACTGGCAGGGTCTTAGGAAAAGATAAGTAAAGTTACGAAGATGGTTTTAAGGTTATAATAAAAGCCACTTTACTGAGCCTGAATAATGGAGACATTTTAAGGAATTTCAGACCTGTTTTATGTCTGTGGTCTTTGTTGTATGACGTGGCCAGGTACCGTAAAGAAACTAGGATAAACTAGATGCTTGGTATTGTAAACTGCCTCATCTGTTCTACCTGGTAATAATTTCAGGTTTGGGAGATGGTAGAGTTTATTCTTATTGTGTGGTAGCTTTTACAAATTTCCCTAATACTTCTTGCTTTTCCCCAAAGGGATCAGGCCCAATTAAAGGGCTTGGCACTAATGAACAGGGATATTATTAAGTCTAATCACACTCCAGACTATGCTCATCCCTTATTTCAGTGATAATAACTATTAGTTTAATGTGTCTTTGTAGGTCTTCAGTTAAGTATTTTCTTAGGAGGTTAGTATATGAGTATTGAATAAAGGGATGTGAGCCATGGGGTTATAGAAAGAGGAAGGAAAACTAGTAATTTATTGGGGCTATATAATATGTCATGAACTTTATGAAGTTTTTTTCATTTAATCTTCACAATTGCCCTGTTATCATCCCTGTTTTTAACATGAGAAGTTAGGCTCAGAGAGGTTAAATACTTACTCAGGACTACTGAGATGGTGAATGGTAGAGGTCAGATGCAAAAACAGGATTGCTTAAATGTAAGCTTCCAAATTTTGTCTTGCCTATGAAATAATAAGCAGGTTATTTAAAATCTCTTCCGTTTCTTCATCTGGAAACAGAATGATAACAATTGTATCTCATAGAGGTTTTTTTTAATGATATTTAAATGATTATTTTCAACAGTACACATCATACAGCAAGTTGCATAAACTGTTATTATTACCATAATTATGCTGTGCTGTGTTTCCAATACACTACCACACCCCTTTTTCTCACTCCTAAAAAATGAAGTTTTCTCAATCTATTGTTGTTGCATTATGTTAAGATCTTCCTACAGGGGCTTGGTATGTGAATTTTCTGGGAACTTTTCTAATCTTACTCCGTATGTTAAATTTTAGCTACACAGGCAGAATATCAAGGCAAACTTTCATTAATTCCTCCTCTTCTTCTTTTTTTTTTTTTTTTTTTTTTTCCCCACCAGTGTCCTGAACTGCTTACAGGTTTTTGTTCTTTGTTTACGTATCAAATTCTCTGGCTTCCAGAATTTTGCATTCTGTGAAATTCCCTTTGTTTTTGACATGAACTCTTCCAGGAAGCCACCTGTGACCTTCTAAGCTTGGATTAGCTTCTCCAATTTTACATTTACTGCTCACCTTAAGGGCAGGGACTGGATAGTTGTTTTCAATTGCATAATCTTAAAAGTTTGTTTAAATAAAATTAATATTAAAATAAAACAATACATGAAATAAATTTTTAAAATACAGTAATATTTACAGAATATTTTAACTAAACTCTCTTGTAGATTTTAAAATAACTTTTCAAAATAAAAATATATAAATATTCAAAGGATAGTAAAAATTTACAAAAGATAGTATAGTAATATTCATTGTATGTATCTGAGACTATTGTGTTTTATCAGGCTGGTCAAGAAGTCATCTAGGTATGTCATCTAGAAAATGTCATCTAGGTATGTTTATTTCTTCAATTATAGAAATAATCTTTTTTTTTTAATTGACCGGACCCTGTTCCTGAAGATTTAAAAATATAAAATAGAAACATTTTTTTAAAAAATCTAAAACATTCTTTAAATAAATTTTTTTTTCTTTTTTTCATCCGGGTTCTCTCGAACATGGTGAAATCATATTTTAAGGTTTATCAAATAATAATAACTTTCAGATTCTGCATAAGCAGTATCAACTTCAGTAATAGAAGTAATTTTGTTAAACTTCTGTTTTTGAAACTAGAGGTATCTCACTGGCTCTGTCCCTCAGCAGTTATTAAACAAAAGCACCATTTTGGAAGTCAGAACTGGTGTCTGGGATCAAAAGTAATATAGCAGAATGCTAACTTGTGGCTCCTAATGAGTTACATTTTTGCAATGGGACTTGGATATAGGGCCATATCCAAACTATCCCCAGTTACATTAGAATTCATGTCATTGGAGGATCATTTCTAGGAATATCTGGCATAAACTTCTGATATATTTTGTGATTTTTTGATATCTAGAAGACAAAATCCAAAACCCTTTCAAAAATTTAGGTTTATTTAAAAGTGTCTTAGTGGGCATTGGCTATAAATCAATTTTAAAAAGATTTTGTTTTTGCTAACACTCTGGTGCTAATTATATCATGAGTTATACTCTGATATGACCTAATAGAACCTCTTGAATTTTGAGTTTCCGAAATGCTGACTGGTCAAAAAGGTATGCCTGAGAATTTATGGGTTTTTCTTAATTATTAAACAAAATTTTTGGCATCTGATTCCTGAAATAAACAAAAAGGAACATGAATAAATTTACAAAAAGCAAGTTCATATCACTGTCTAAATATTGTGCCAACTCAGTTATATTAAATGTGAATTAATTACATTAAAATATTATGATTATTAAAAGTAAAAAAAATAATTGAAATTAATGATAAAAATTATTTGTTTTTTTATTATTATATTTTCATTTCATGAGCAATTAAAATTTAGTTCACTACACCAAACAATAATGTTAGAATTACAATACAGTAGAACCAGTGTCAGTGAAACTATAAAACGCATGAGAGAAAGGAATAAAGAAAGAGAATCATGAATACATTGTTTCTTTATAACATTGTTCTAAAAATAATATGTATTTATGATTTAAGACTTTGGTACAGCTACCTGTTCAAAGAGAACATTTATTTTAAGTAATGGCTTATTAAGTATTTACTTTCTGTTTTCTATTGCACATTTATTTATTTATTACTCAACCCAAAGGATTTCTCTCCATCTAGGGGGCATGTAAAAATACTATTGCCTACATACCTATTTCTTATTCAGAACTGCAATCCTCAGTTTATCTGAATAATTTGATGTGATACAGCATTATACTCACTGAATAAACAGGCATACTAATTATGAAATTATATATAATAGAACCTTATCCGACATTTAAAATTCATGGCAATATTGTGGCAGCCTAAGCCTGCCTGGCCATTTCCTGCTCCAACGAGTTTATTCCTGACTGCTTCAAGGACTCTCCAGCCTCAAGGACTCTCCAGCGAACACGTTTTCTCACAGCTACCTCCCCCACCTCAAGAACTCTCCAACTAACATCTGTATTTTCATAGTTTGCCAACCAATTCATATTCTTTATCTCTGTAGCTGTGTAGGAATGACAGGACTATATAAAACTGCGTGTTATGTTACAACTGGGGCAGAGCCTTTGGATAAGAATCTGCTGAGCTGGTGCCAGCATCAATAAATGCTGCTTCCTGCTTATAGCTTCGGTGTCCCGTTTTTTCTCTTCGAGAATCCTGCAACAATATAGAATCTGAATGCTAGATTATTAATTCATAGTGGGCTCCGTTTTCCTTTTCTTATATACACAGTCACTTGGAGAAGAGAGTCATTTTACCCTTTTCTAGCCTCTTACTGGCTATTAGGCTTTGGAAAAGTCACATACTTTAGAATCTTGAGTAAAAACAAACTTTGGTTGTCTAGTCACTCATAAGATGCTTTTATCTTTTGTATATTTGCTCTATGCAGTTTTTCTTGAATATCTTCAATGATTGAAAATTTATTTCCACCAATAGGCATTCATTGTTTTCCAAAAACACATATTATTTGAACTTTCTGCATATCTTATTATCTTTTTTAATTTTTGTATTGTAGTAAAACATATATCACATAAAATTTACTGTTTTAAGCATACAGTTCAGTGGTATGAAATTTATAGTCATATTGGTGTGCAATAATCACCACCATTCATCTGAAGAACTGTTTTCATCTTCTTGTCGGGAGCCAAAGCAAAGCATGAAAGCCTTGCCTCATGGAAAATAAGTCCTCCATTTCCTGCTTCTCTTCCTGCCTAACCAGCCAAGCCCGCGCGCGCTAACTCAGGTCCAATCCCCAACCTCCACATCCCCTTACTCTCTAGTACAGCCAATAATATAATAACAAGTACTTCCCCTAACCCTTGCTCATTGCCACACCTATTAGTGCAGCCAATAATATCATGACAAATATCTCTCCACATAGACAATCCCGCCCTCCTTTGTTCTAACCGTATATATACCCCTGCTGCGGAAATAAAATTTTGAGGCTTGATCAGAACCCTGTCTTGCCTCCATTACTTTGTGTCTCGTGTCCTACTTTCATCCTCCACAGGTTCCTCCTCGCCCTGTGTTGTTTTGCCCTGTAGTTCGGGGCATCTTCCAAAATTGAAACTCTGTACCCATAAACAATAACTCTCCATTCACCCTGCTTCAAGATCCTGGCCACCACCATTCCACTTTCCAGCTCTATTTTGATTACTATAAGTATTTCATGTAAGTGGAATCATACAGTATTTGTCTTTTTGTGATTGGCTTATTTCTCTTAGCACAATGTCCTCAAGTTTCAACCATGTTGTAGCATATGTTTGAATTTCCTTCTTTCTAAGGCTGAATGATACTCCATTTATTTCTTTATATACCAACTTTTGCTTATCCATTCATCTGTCAAAGGACACTTGGTTGCTTCCATGTATTAGCTATTGTGAATAATGTTGCTGTATAATGAAGAGAGATATCATCTATGATATCATTGTTATTATGTTCAGTGTGAATGATAGTATTATTATGCACAAGTATTTATTTCCACATTAATATTAGGCTTGACTATGTGCTTTTCTTTGACAAATACAATATGAATGGAAGTGTCACATGTTGACCTTGGACAGAAGTTTTTAAGACCCCGTGTGTGGTCCTTTTCCTCATTTCTTTATGCTATCTTTACTATTAATGTTTAGAAGTCTGGGTCCCGTAGTAAATATTACATAAAGTAGGGCCACTGTAAACCTACAATAGACTTATCATATGTAGTAGCCTTTGCTATTGCATGTCAAAAGTATTTTGGAGTTTATATATTATCACAGCATAAACTAGTCTGTTCTCACTAATATATCCTTTCTTCCCCTTGGCAACTTCTTACCATAGTATGGTGGCTGACATAAGGTTTTTGTTATTCTACATCTTCCAAAAAAGAAGAAAGTAAAAGGTCCTTACCTGAAATGTCCTCTAAAAATTTAAATCACAACATGAAGTTAAGAAGACCTTCTTTAACTGACTTCAGAACATGTTGACCACTGAATGCACTGTTTCTATGAAAATAACTTAGTTGCAAATTAGGAAATGTGAATATTTCCCTCTAGCTGAAAAAGAGACAAGCCAGGTAAATCCAGTTGATGAACATTTAAAACAGAATGAGAAATCTCTTGATCTGTGGAAGAATTCAGAATAATAAGGTTTTGAAATTACATACTTTCCTTATAATAAACTAAAAAAATATGTACTTTTCTTATAATAAACTACAGAATACAATTTTTAAGGGAACAAAAATAGTTGCAATTTATAGATAGAAATGAGTGGGTTGAAACCATCATATTCTGTGAAAAAATTAGGTGGAAGAGATGCTAATAACACAAGAAAAACATGAATAGATAGCATTTATTAAGCATTTAGAATATGCCTACTTTTGCTTTCATTATATTATTTGGTTTTCCTATAAGAATTAAATATTTTTAAGAGTAATTTTGTAAATGAATCAAAGCTTAGAAAAAGCTACAGAAGTTGTCTAAGTTTACATAACTGGCAAGTACAAGATTGAGAATATGTGCTCAAGGCTAGCTCACTTCAAAGTCAAGATCTCCTTTATTCACTTGCTATATTTACTGTCTCTTAAATGTAGAACAGTAAGCTAGTCTGAGAATTAATACATTTCTTAGGGAGGATCAGAGAGCTTGGATTAGTTTATCAAAGCTTGCCGTAAGGAGAAAAGCTTATAGTTAATCTAAGCTTGCATTTTTAGGAGGTCCTGGTCTCCTGCATGAGTGTTAAAAAAAAAAGTGACCCCATCTAATGTGACAAAGAGGAAGCCTATCATTAAGTGCTGTATTTCATGAACAGTCTTTTATAATTTATATACATTATGTAATAATATCATTTTAGATATAGGTATATAGATGTAAATATATAGATAAAACCTTCCCTAATAGCTCACTCTTCCCAGCCAAATACACATTTTATGTAGATGAAACAATATCAGATAATCCCTTTCCTGTTTTGCTGTATTCTGTTTCAAATATTCTGATAAAGTATGTTAACCCCAAGTCATCTGAATAAAAATATTCTGCCTGTTTTATTCACTGCTTTAACTTTAATACTTTGAATAGTGCCTGACAAATAATGATGGCTGGCATTAATATTTACTGGATGAATAGACAAATGAATAAACTATGATGATCGATTCAGTTTGCAGTGAGTTTGCTACCTCAACCACAGGATTCTTTGTCCCTAATCCAGAAGTGGAGTAAAGGGAGCTCAAAGGATAACTGTACAGTTGACAATGGAGCAAATTATTCACTATTCAATCAAGAAATGAGAAGAAAAGAGAAAGTTTTGTGGTAAATGAATGATTAAGAGGACAACTTTTAAAATATAATCAAGATCCATTGTTTTTTTTTGTCATTAAGAAGAAAGACATCTATAAAGTCATAAAAATATGTACATGAAGTAATTACATAAATTAAAAAAAAATGTTAAACAAAAAACTTAACTTCCATAGCTGAAAGCCTTCTTAAAAGAAAGTGTTTATTGGGCCATAAAGGACCAGGTCCTGGGGCATAAAGTCTAAACCATCAGCAGCAGCGCCAGGTAGAAAAGGCAACACATCCTCCACCATGGAGTTGAAAGGTGTTTTTTATACATCAAGTAGGGAAAAAAAAAAAGATATAAGTTGTTTTGAAAAAAATTGACATTGGCTACAGGTAAGGGGGGCCGGATAAGGTGAAGCAGGGGTTGGAGTAGGGATGTGGTAGTGGTGGGGTGAGACATGAGGGAGGCAGTTCTATGATAAGGGCACAGTCTATAAGGCAGAAATATTTACTACTTTTGGTTGGTTACAGGCAACAGTCCTGAAAATTCATGCATATGCAGAATAGGGTGGCCCATCTAGTGGAGCGCTGTAGATGACTGGATGTTGATTCAAAGCTCCTACATAGTTTTAGGAACGTGAGCAGTCTTTTGTCAGCTGGCCCCCAGCTATTAACAGAGTAACTGCTCTGTCTCTTTCATTCTCCAGCCTTCTGTAATTTAATTTAGAACATCTCAAAATTTTTTTTCTTGTCACAAATTATTTTGAGCAACTAGCAGAATATAAAAAAAATGATCTAGTTGCTTTTAAACCAAGAAAACTTTTCTATTAATTGTCATTGGGTTTATGACATTGGACTCTGAGAAAAGGAAATATAATCCCAGTGCTATTTAGTTCTACAATGATCTATATTTATGTACTACTGTTTGTTGGTTTTTGACTTTTAGAATCAATCAACTAAAGAAAGTGTGAATGGTCATGTTTACAAAAAACTATGTATTTATTCTTGACAACATAAAAAAGTACAATTGATAAATGAGAGGTCAAAATGAGAAGCAGCAATGATAGTAAAGAACAGATACTATTATCTTATATAAAAATAAAGTGTTTAAAGTTTTTAACAACATAAATCAAATTCAAGTTTATTATTCCAGTTTACCAATGTTACCAATAGTTGAACTAAAAATATTATACTGCTCAGGAACTGAGGTGAGGAATAAGGAATTAAATGAAGCTATATGAACTAAGTCCTTATATTTCATAACAGGAGTCAACTGAGATTTAAAAGAATAAAAAAGCACCATAATTAGTATTTGGAAAGTAACCAGGAAAAAAGAAAATATGAATAGTTGCAAACACTTGCCTCTGAGATGGGACTATAGTTTTAGAAGGAATGGCTGGCAAGTGGTATTTCTTGTTTTAAAATCTGTACTGTTTGTATGTTTGGACAGACATGGAAATGCTTTTTTGTTGTTGTTAAAAAATGTTATTTATATCAAGACTAACTTTTGATATGGAATAACTTAAGCACATTGAGTTTGTATTTCTTAGTTGGAAAAATAGACAAAGGACGTAAGATTTTGTTTGAAAGTAGAAATGCCATCAGGAAATACACTATTCTTTATAAAAAATAACTGTGACATGTCCATGAAAACCTCACCTGAGCTGAATTATTACTGACTGGCTGATAACTGACAGAATGATTTCACTTTATATCTTTGGACAAGGACAATAATAAAACCCGTAAACCAAGAGGACACAAATTGCTTCTATGTCAGTGGCTTCTAATGGGCATAAAATCAGACTGAAAATGGTTATAATACTCAGGTTAACACTATAAAGTATTTAAAAACAGAAGTCCACACATTTTTAGCTTTAGGACATTTCAGTAACCTGCTGCCTTACATGCAGCCTTAAAGTTAGAAGAAATTGGTATCTTTAGACAGATAACTATCCAACTGTAAAGAGAAATTTACTCAGTGTTTGAACCAGAATCTGAGATTTTTTATTGGGATAGATGATCTTTTTATTGAAATTTTTGGGAGACCAAAAGAAAAAAAAAAAGCTGTAGAAATAAAGTTCTTACTGAAATGCTTAAAGTTGTCTTTCAGTTAGTTGGCTGAATAAATTTATTAGTAATTTGCCCTTCTATCAGAATAAAAAGTTAAAATTTTTAGGTGCAAAATACATTTCTCTCTCAAAATATGATAGTGTTTATACACCAACTTTATGTGCTATATGACTGGGACTATGTTTTGCCACAATATCTTTGCTTGCAAGACTTAATATATTCATAATACTTTCTACTTGGTATTATAGGTTGCTTTATTTAATATAAAGGACTATTTATTTGGAGGCTAAAGAAGAAAATTATTCTCACATCAGAGGAAGAGATGGAAGTAGTAATTTTTTTTATCTTTTATTGAAGGTAAAAATAAAAGTGCATATGTGCAAACTCCAGTTTATTATTAGCAATGATACAATAATTTTTCAAAGCATCTAGTGGTAAATGATAGAAAGGCCCATGCATTTTATTATTTTTACTGGTGACTAGAACAAAAACAAATTCTTGAGTCAATCTTTCAAGATCATTATTAATATATTTACTTATATAAGTTTTTTTTAACAAAGTTATTCTATATTTTTGAAGTAAAGTTGTGGAGTGGAATGAAGCAATTCTTTAAGAACTGTCAAAGAAAATGATTTCATTTGCAAACATCTAAATAATTGAGGAAAGATTTATTTATTGCATATGTATGTATGTATTAGTTGCAGATTATTACAAGTCTTTATTTCTAGTTCTGGAAAAATAATCTTTCTAATTACAGTTAGCATTAAATATTTACATACAATTCTCAAAATAATTAATTTTATTACTTTGTCTTTAAGTAAAGAGATATGCTTCAGTAGCTCTCAAATTTCACCCAATCTATAATAGATGAAAGATTATACTCATATTTTATCTTTGAAAATTCTTTCTCCAAGCTTATAGCAATATTCATAAAAAGGGGTGGGCAAGGGAAGGTTAAGGGTAGATTACTCTTGCAGAGTTGTGGAACATAGCAGCTACAGAAAATTTATATTATTTTGTGAAAAACATCATTTCTTGCTGTCTTTTTTTATTTAATCCACTCTAACTTTTTACTTTTACACCAAAAACCATTCCTGCAGATCAGAGGAACTAGTTCAGATTCCTCACAGTCTAAAGTTAACAGTCAGGAAAATCAAACAGAACTCATTTGTTAGAACTTCTTTTTTAGTTTCAGGTGAGAAAGTCAATGTCAATGATCTTGCTGAGATATGTAATTAGTGGTTACAGAAGTCCACAAATTAAAGTATGTAAACATATTCAAATCATAAAATACTGAGTAAAGGAAAAAAGTTATTTGGGTCAATATTGAAAATATTTACCCATATAGTTCTTTAATTTATATTTAACTGAAATTTTTCCTACTTAATACTTAAGAAGCAGAATTACTGGCTGAATTGACTATAATGTTTGGGTAGACCCTAAGATACAGTGTTTGAAGGGAAGAGAATCAAGTTATAAAGTCAACTTAGTATGTAAACTATGATGGAGGCTAGCAGGAAAGTTGTAGTTCCTTCCTGTATTTATCAATTATTGCTTCCAGGGAAAGTTCAAACATATAAAGGGCATTCCTGGTGAAGTACAAAAGGCTTTGACCTGGAAGTCAGAGAGTTACCACTAGGCTTTTATGATAGTAACATCTGTTTAACAATAATGATGTGCTAAGCACTTAGCTCAGGTGTCTACACTACATGCATCATCTCCCTTGAATCTTACATTTTTTAAAAAATCAGGTGGTTGTAATATTAACTATTTTACAGGTAAAAAAAGTAGGTTTTATAGAATTAAGCAAATTATTAAGTAGCTGAAATAGAATTTTAACCCATGTTTATAAAATTTAAAGTCTCCATTCTTAAATAGTATGCTATATCTCTCCCCACCTCCAAACCCCAGCCCCATACCCTATGAAGACATGTCTGCTTTTAAGGCCTATTTCTTTTATGAGCTAGATTTATGGCTTTGGAAAACACTCTACTCTGGTTCTCAAACAACAATTTTATATTTTCATTTTGGTTCTAAAATTTCACACATGGTCAAGCAAGTATATAGTGGTTTTAACGAGGATGATTCTGAATGCTTGGATTTTAGTGTAAGTGATATGGATAAATTTAATTCAGCCTCTGTCAAGACTGTTGGCTCACAGAGGGTAAGTTCAGATGCTGTGATTTATTTCACTGTAGCTCTTCTCAGCACTTACTAAAGTGCTCTGTATTGGCAATGCCACAGTCAATGTTGTTTTTTAATTAATGTACATTTGGAGCCTCTAGGGGCTTTGGGTAACCTGTGTGATATCATGTTGTATATTTCTTTTAGTATTATCAAATTGAAATATTCATTAGACAGAAAGATACTATTTCCTACTTTCTTCAATATTTTTAAAATCATAGAAATTAAGGTATGGTCCAATAGAGTGAGTCACAGAATGAAATGGCTATGATGATTTGTGTATCTATTCTGAGGTGAATGGATATTTTAATATACATTTTTAGTGTTAGGTCCAATTGAAAGACTTTACTGACTAACAATAGTAGCTAATAATAAAGGTTATAAGAAGTATTGTTTTGGGTGTTGACCATCAGAATGTGCAGGTGAACTCTGCTCCTTTCCCATTCCTGTTTGTTTTTGAGCCATAGTCTTCCCCCATTCTCTAGCTTTGTTAATAATTTGTAATTGCTATGGCCCTCATCATCCCTTGGAACTAGAGTCCAATCAAACCGAGCATTCCAAGTTGACCCTTTTTTGGCTTTAACTTTATTTTAAAAAATTGAGATAAATACAGAACCATCAAATATTTCTTTTAAGAAAATGCTTATAAAGAAGGGTAGTATCTAAATAAATGCTGTATCTTCTCTTCAAAAAAAATGTTATGAATCAATTAGACAGAAGTAACCTTCAGATTAGAGCAGTATGGAAAGTAGATTGCTCTCATCCTCTGAGATGGCTGTCAAGGTGTGCAGTGGTGTGTATGTCATAAAGGTGATTATCTTGCATCTAAGGTCTAGCAAAATTAGATTTCAGTTTCTATCTTTGATAGTAAGAAATTTTACATAAACAGATAGGCTAAAATTACAGAAATTCAAATGTTTAAGTGTGTAGATTGAGTTGTGAAACAGGATTACAAGAAGAAGCAATACTATTACAATGCAGAAATTTAGTTTTAATAAGTAGAAGCTAAAAGGATATATGATAATTTAATACATAGAAAACAGTGTCGCTTATATACTATATGATATAAACAAACATACACTATATATATTTACATATATATACTATAAACAAATAAACTACTCTAAGGTTTAGCTATTTTCAAGAATAAAAAGTAATTTTGTAAGAAGATAAAACTTTGTATCTCTGCCTATGTCTTTTTACATCCACTATTTTTCTCCTACAAAAAAATAAAATGATAAAACTAACTAAATATAATTCAAGAATAATTGGAACTACAGTTAAAATGCAGGCTATTAATAATATGGGATGTAGAGATCTAAGAAAAATTTTACACATGATCAAGAGAGGTTGACACAAGCATTTACAGGTAAAGGGACTCAAGTTAGAAGACATAGAGAGGAAAGTTTTATGGAATATTATGAAAATGGTAGGAATTTTGAGAAATTCTCAGGACTTAAAGAATAACAATGGACTAGATTTTCAAACTTGGCGCACATGAAATTGTTGACAAAGCACTGGAAGATTGTTTTAAAAAGTATTAAAATGAGTCATAGACTCAATAAGATGCTTTAAAAAAACCATGTAACCTCTAGAATAATGTAGAGAGTATTTATAGAATGTTTGGAAATCTAACAAAGACCTCACCCAAACACTGCTTAGTGGACGTTCTAATTCAGAGTAACACAGATATCATTTTTAAAAATAAAAATGCCCAAGCCTACTTCTAATGAATTTACTTCAGTGGTGAGGCCTAGAAGTCTATTCATAAAAATGTTCCTCAGGTAATTCTGCTATATGGCCAGACTTGAGGAACACTTCTTGCACAACTCATAAGTACAGAAAAAAAATCTGTGTTTAGTAATTTTAGACTGCAAATGGCTGATGAGGGAAGAATGGAGAGATGGCCAGATAAAGCTAAAACTATCTCAACATTGTGACTGGCATCAGTCAATCTATCACTGACTATGGAAACTTAAAAATGTGACACAAGGCAAACAATGCATCTTGGCTACACGTCCTTTATGTCTGGCATAATTAGTCACTGCAGTGTTGCCTAGAACATTTCTCTGGATTAAGTTGGCAAATAGATCATGTAGTGGCAATTCTAGTTGCAACTATAGCAGTCAGAATTAAGCAATTCTGTAAAATGTTAAGACCTAGGCATTAAAGATCTAGTTCTCAGACTTGATATCATTAAAATACAAATGCAAGTTTTTTGAATAATCTTTCATTGGCAAAAGATGAATATTTTGTATTATTAGATAATAGCATATTTATAGCTTCTCACTTGAGTCCCTTTACTAAATTAAAATTTAGAAGAAATTAATTTTTTAAGAAATGATAATATAACTAAAAGTAGCTTGTCACATTTGAGTTGAAAAATGATAAAAAGAATTAGAGTAAAAAAGAAGTAAAAAAAGTAAAAAATGGTCGTGTTGAAGAAAATTACCATTTTATATGTCCAAACTAAACGAAAGTAGGCTTAACATCTTTGTTAGACTGAATTCTAACAAAGAATGGTCTCCTAAGATGTTTAGATTTTAAATCCTAGAACCAGTGAATGTTACTTTATATAGCTAAAAGAGACTTTGCAGATGTGATTACATTAAGAATCTTGAGATGGAAAGATCATCTTGGATTATTCAGGGAGCCCCACATATAATCACTAGTGTCCTTGTAAGAGAAAGGTGAAGGAAGATTTGACCTTTACAAAAGGCAGAAAGCAATATATGGACTGAAATGGGGAAAAGGTCGAAGATGCTACTCTGCTGCCATTGAAGATGGGACAAGGGGCCATCAGAGAAGGAATGTAGCTCTAAAAGCTGGAGAAAACAAGAAAATAGCTGCTCCCCTAGAACTTCTGGAGAGAGCTCGGCCCTGCTGGCACCTTGCTTTTGACCCAGCAAAACTGATTTCTGACTTCTAGTCTCCAGAAATGTTAAGATTATATATTTGTGTTGTTTTAAGTCACCAAATTTATAGTAATTTGTTACACCGGCAATAGAAAACTAATACAAAATCTTTGAATATAATTGAGACTGTGGAATGAGGGCCATAATGCCTTTAACATCAAAATAGGTCTTTCAGAGAGCCATACTAATTGATCTATAATCTAGGAATTTTTTCTCTTTATGTTTTTCACTTTGTAATCTCAGCTACTAAAGTCTCAATAGATCTTAAGCAATGTAATCTAGTTTACAAATGTATTCCTCAGAATTCCTCAGTCCTGGGACAGTTAAAAGATTAAGTCAGAATTAATGTTATCTAAAGCAATTAACAATCACTCACTCAGTATTTATTAAGCACATAATATGTGCTCGGCACAAACAGAAAACTACAATTTGAGTTTAAGGAGCAATTAGTGGTTGTTTAGTACACTTCCCAGTCACCCGGGTAATGTAAACATACTGCAGCCTTATTTCAGTACTCCTATGATAGGAAATTCACTACTTCACAACCTATCTTAATTATTAGTGAGCTCTAATTAATAATAAAAATATTATTATAAACCCATATTATCCTTCTTACACTTTCCAAAATTTAATCTTGGCTTTGTTTTATGGAATTCTGCAGAAACTTACTATCTTCAGGTTTGCACCATTAAGTAGCTAAACAAGAATTATTTTTGTTTAATTTATCTCTTCCCTTGAGGACAAATTTCTAGTTCCTTTAACCTCTACTTTTAGTAACATCTTTTCCAACTACACCACTGTTTCTACAATTATGAAAGCGATAGTAACAGGGAGAAGGACTTCAGCTTTTGCACTGTGCCCTTCTCATCTATTCTCCCAATGGAAGTCAGACCACAGTCCTAAAGATGTTTATCACACAATAGGAAGTAATCAACATTGGAGTGACATTGGGAGAGGCAAAATCCCGTTAACTACTTTGTTAGAATGAAAGTCCTTTTACAGAACAAAAATCCAAATGTCTTACCTTGTCAAAGACATTAAGCATCTCTTCCTCCCTAATCTTCTTAATTACATTTCCTGATAACCTCTGTTTCAGCATTGCTAAATTACCTACAGTCTGCCAACTGCATCATGCTCCCTCACACCAATATATTTTGGGTCATTCTTGTCCCTATGTTTGAAAGAATTTTTCTCTATTGGATGGTTATTCTTTCAAGATTTATGATAGTGACAACTGCTCTGTGAAGTATTCTCTGATCTCTCCAGGAGGAGAAAAAGCTTCCTTTCATCTCTCTTAGCCCCATGGTTATATCTCTGGAAAAACACAAAGCTTTGTATATATGTCTGAGTTGTTTCTTAGACTATATTACTCCTTTAAGGAAAAAAACATTGCTTTTCTTTTTTTTCTAAATACTCCAAGGGCCTGCCACATGGTACATGTTCAACAAATAATTGCCCTATAAACAGTCTCTTATCACTGACTCAAAATATTAGAACTGAAGCTATAGTTCCTCTGATAATAATTTTCACCTACTGTGATTATAGGAATAAGTGCAACCGAAGACTAAAAATCTATTAGCGAGGTTAAGACCCACATATTTTATATCAAAGGGTGAAATGTGTCAGATCCAAGTTATTTGGACCACCATAGACTGCATGACTTTGGACTTTATTTGCTCTGACTCAAAATATCTGGTTTTCTATTTTAGCTTATTGACCTCTTGACACCTGCAATTTCTGTTTATTTCCTCCCTTATTCTTTTTGTGATCATCTGGACCCATTCCCTTAACTTATTTCAGACTTTTAGTTCCATTGTCCAGATCTTTCAAATGCTGTAATCTTTCTCTCTTGTTCTAACTTCATCCTGTTGCTGCCACTCCTCAGTATAATGTGTTTTGTTGAATTATTCACATCGTGTTGAATTGTCGAGCTTTCTTCAATCATTTCAAGAATGGATATTGCATAGTGCTCAGAAGCAAGCATATAAGTAGCAGCATGCATAGTAAATATATGCAACATGCAAGGGTAAGGTAACCTGGAAATTGGTAGTTTAGGCATAATTATGGTTCAAGAGCCATGTGATTAATCTGAACAGTTAGAACAAAGGTGCCATTGAAGTCAGATAAGCAGGCCAGACTTAGAATACATAAGAAATGTTAGAATAAAATCAATGAGGTCAAAAGCCAGCAAGAGAGTAGCCTCAAGAACCAGAATAGCATAAAAAACAGAAGGCTTAAAAGGTGGTTGGTTCAGGTCTTACAAGTATTTGATTTTACCTGGCAATGTGGAGAATCTATTGAATAAGTTCTTAATATTCCATGTATTATATATAAATGATCAGCATTACTTGGTACCTTATAAAAATGCAAATACTTGAACCTCACCCTGGAATTGAATAAAGTTGATATTTTAACAAGATCCCTGGATGATTATATGAGAACCACTAGATTAAGATATTTCTGACAAGCAAATTCCAAGTGAAGCTTTCTCAATAATCTAATTTCTCTTTATAAAGATGTTAAAGGCTTATAAAGAAACTTTGTCCTGTAATTCTTCTCTATTAGAAGTCTGCTTCTGGGTTCAAGGGAAAAAATTGCGTGGGGGAACTATTTGCTGCTCACATATTCTCTTCCAGGTGCTGTTCTGTGTGCTGGAACTACAATAATTAACAAGAGAGTCCAAATTCCTGTCTTATGAAAACTATAGTTAATTGGAGAAAAGGCCCTAAATAAGTAATTACAATATAGTGCAAATGAAGACCTGAGGGGAGAGGGACAGAGAATTTCTGGAGCACATAGCAGTGCCACTTACATTAGCGTGCTCTACGTTGTCCAAATGCTGTGGCCAGCCATTCCACAAGTGCTTCTCTTCCTAGCACTCTAGAATCCCTGGCGTGCCTGCCTCTCATCTGGCATTACCCCAATGATCTATATTCCTAGATTTTCTGCCTTCTCTGCTACTTAGAATTTGCTTTTTTTTTTTTAATTTCATGCTCACTTTTCATTGCATTACCTCACTGTCTGCTCCAAACTTTTCCTATCGAGTCAACTTTGATTCTTTTCACCTTTAATTTATGACCTTGACACTTATTTTCTGAGCAGATTAAGGTCATTCATCTTTCTCAGCATCTGCCTTCTCATCATTTTAGCTGTCGTGGAATATTCCTTCATTTTTATCTATTTGCTTCAATTTTTCTTCTGCTCTAGGGGCCAAAAGCAACCTTTATCCTTTTCATAGTTGGCCTCCTCACCTGTGTCTCCTTGAAAATTTCTTCAATTTTCTCTCTTCCATACTCTATAGTATCAGTTGATACCTCTCAATTCATTTATTTGTAGGCTTTTACCTATGCACAAATGCTAGTCCCAGTAGGAAAAAAAAAAATTGACCGAATCTTGAGTTTCTCTCTTTATTTCACAATTTACTTACTCTCATCATCAAACTTTTGTTGAAATTTCATATATGTACTTCATAATGTGTCTGGAATTTAGGATAGGGGCTATAAAATTTATTTGTTGCTTCTACTTCTTCACCACCAAGATTTATTTACTTTTTATTATGTTGAGATTATTATTATCAATTTTAGTGGTAATACCAACATTACCTCCTCTTTCTCTGCTCTGCCTTTGTGGCAAATATCTCTAGATCATTACAGAGTCTTTCAAAGACCATGGGCCTCCTATAATTGAATCCCGCTTCCACCAAGAATTATTTATATGAAATGAACTAGATACTTAGCCATTCTACCCCTGATTCAATCCTTATAATATTGAGGTAATAATTATGCTCATCTTACTGGGTTGCTGTAAAGGTTAAATAAATTAATCTTTGAAAGAGCTTAGCAAAGTAACATTATTCTGTTACTCTGTTACAATGACACCATTCAAAAACATAAGCTATTATTATTTTTTAGCCACTTTCTTTCTCCTATTTTCTATGGGCCATTCCTGTCAATAGTATCTAGATAAATCAAATCATTAATCCCTGTGTGTAGTTCATGAGTTGAAGAAATCAGGTTGTCATTAGGTAGAACCTAGACATGCTAGGGTCATAACATTTTAAATCTCTGAGACTAATTTATTGCATATAAAGTATATGCTATAGCCATCTTTTATAAACTTCCTTTAAGTATTAACGAAGATATTGTATAGTAAGAACTGAACAAAGTATATGTAGGCATGCAAATACCAGGTGTTATTACCATCATCATCATCATCATTCCTCCTCTTTAATCCTTTGCAATCTGGTTCCTTGCACCATTTCACTTAAAGATTTCTTGAATGGACCACCTAATAACCAAATCAAGTGGCCTGTCTTCAATCAACATTAGTGATCTACTTTTGAAAATCACTTATGCTTGATTTCCACTCCCACTTTATTTTTCCTTCCTTTCTGATTCATTTTTCTCTTCATCTCTTGTGTAATTGTTACCTACAATTCTTCAACCTTTTCCATCTCAAAAATTTCACTTATATTCTAAGCTTTAATATTTATTTATAAATTAAGCATTTCTTTATTGTTGATTCCTATCCTATAGATTATAAACATTTCCAAATCTACATGTGAATTTTCCTTTTGTACATCTAATATGTATTTTATACTAAACTCATTTTATTTTACTAAAACAAACCCTACCTTGAAAAATTGTTTACTTTTTCAAAACCACCATTATCCCAACGCATCCAATTTTTTCAATATAATTTAATCATTTGATGTTCAACGTCACTAGCTATTAGGGAAATGCAAATCAAAAACACAATGAGATATCACCTCACACCTGTTAGGCTATCTTCAAAAACACAAGAGATAAATGCTAGTGAAGATGTGGAGTAAAGGGAATCCTCATACATTGTCGATAAGAATGTAAACTGGTACAACCAGTATGGAAAACAGTATGAAGGGTCCTTAAAAAAACTAAGAATAGAATTACAATATGACACAGCAAGTCCTCTTCTATCTCCCAAATTTGAAAACATTTATCATAAAATACATGTACCCCAATGCTCATTGCAGCATTATTCATGGTGACCAAGAAATGGAAATAACCGAAGTGTCCTTTAACAGATAATCGGATAAAGAAGCTGTGGTACATACATACAAAGGAATATCACTCAGCTATAAAAAAAAGATGAAATACTGCCATTTGGGACGACATGAATGGATCTTAAGATAATTGTACTAAGCAAAATAAGTCAGATGGAAAAAATTGAGAACCATATGATTTCATTCATATGTGGGATATAAAACTGAAAGCAACAAATGAACAAGATAACCAAATAAAAACTCATAAATGAAGACAAAAGTTTAGTGGTTACCAGAAGGAAAGAGAGAAGAGGAGTAGGTAGTAAGGGTAGAGGGGATTAACTGTAAGTAACAGAAGGAGATTTGACTTTAAGAGTGAACACCCAATGCAATATACTTATGGGGTATTATTAAAATGTACACTTGAAACTTACATAATATTATTAACCAATGTCTTTCTGACAAATTTAATAAAAAATGAAATAAAATAAAATTTAAAAATAATTTAATGATTTGATCAATTCTAACTTTTTCCTTCAACTCTTTCCCATATCCATCCATTTCCCCCCAGTCTAATGGCAAACAGAGAACTATTGTTAGGTGACAGAAAAATGGAGAAACAGCATGAATCTCAACACCTACTACAATGCCTCACTGAAGTTTGAAATAACATTCTTTAAGTGAGTGCTGCCTGAAGATAAAGGGAAGAAGAGTATTGCAACAGTTATTGTATATCATAGTAGGTAAAACTATGAGTCTCTGGTTTTAAATCCTAGTTTCATTCACAACATTTCTTAAATATGTGATATTATGAGAAAGTTATTAACCTTTCTCTTATTTTATCATCTGGAAATTGGAATTCTAATAATACCTCACATGTCCATCTTAATGAAATAATAAAGGGTTTATTATATAATATGCTTTCAACAAATGGTAGCTATTATGATTACTTCTATATTTATTTTATTGATTGTTTAAAAATCATGTATAACACATATATTTATCCTTTATTTAAATTCCCACCCTCACCCTGATTAGAAGAATAAAGCTTTTGCTGCCCTGTTTCTGTGGGTATCAAGTTTATTTCTTGATCCAATAAAATTTTCAAGAGTACCAGCTGAAACTTCTGAATGACTTTTTCACAGGTATCTGTCCTCATTTCCAGGCATGTAATTTTCTAAAACATTTAATGCACCTACAATTCATCTAAAAAACCTTCTGCATAACTTTCACCAGTGAATAAGACTTTGAGACAGGTGTTGGTGAAATAGAAGCATAAATGTCATTTCTCCTTCAATAGTCAAAGCCTAATGACACCTCTGAAAGTAGACAGTGTGTGACAGAGGGGAAAGTTAATTTTTCTGAAGGCAGACAGTTGATAAATATAAAATGCTGTTTGCAGGTCTAATGACTTTTCAACTCACAAAAACCTATGGTGCTGTAAAGACTTGATGTCAAGCACATGAATGAGTCATCTTTTCAAATTTCCAGAACTAAGTAAAGCCTCACATGAGGAGCCTGGGTTCTAGAACCATTTGAGTTCATATACTGATGCATATTGTGTGTATTATACTATCTATTTTGATAGTATAATATATATACACTTAACTAAGGATAAATCACTTCACTTAGTTTTTAGACTTATAATGATCTTAAATTACCCTATCAATTATGATAAACAGAATATGGAAGCAACATAAAAATAACTGATTAGTCCTAGATACAAAACTGTGATGAAAATTAATTTATTTTAGACTATCATCATTCATAGTACAAAATATTACTAGTAACTAAACAACTTGAAATATAGTGACAGAAAATAATATTTAAGAATAGCAGTGCTCTTATTTTTAAATATAATTTAGTAAAATAATAATGTACGTATAAAATACAGCAAGAAGTCAGTACCCTCAGACATTAGACAAAATAAATGCCTAATAAAAAATAAAAACGAGAATTATCAGTTCTTTGGTTTCAGAGAGGAATTTGTGTCTTTCCCTTAGCAAGTGGCCTATGTGGGAAATGACTTGAAGGAAAATAAATGACTTGTGTATGTGGATGGTAGGTGTAGTGAACTTCGTCTGAGGAGAATCAGGAAAGGCTTCTCTGAGGCTGAGTAAGAATCAGCAAAAAATAGTAGGAGTGGAGGGGGAACATTATGAGCAAACACCCAGAGACTAGAGAGAGCAAGAAAATTCTGATAAACTAAGGGGTTGGAAAGACAACCTATACTTGCAGTGTTCTTCTAAACGAGTCGAAGGGAAAATATATATCCCCAAGTAAAGTAAAATGTGACTGATTTACCACTAGTTTGACTATTTAAAAATGTTTTTAAGAGAGCTCAGTGAAAAGAGCCTCAATTTATTACAGTCCAGAGCTGTACTCAGACTAAGAAAAGATCTAAGAAAGCCCTAAGTTCTCATTTCTGGCTGACCATAAGGCTATTGTGAAAGCAAGAAGTGAAGGCTAAGGCAGAATTACAAATTGTTTTCCTAATTGTTGAAGGTGTGCTCCAACACGTATTTTTTTGTAGCATTTTATTTTATTTTATTATTAATTTCAAGTACACAGTACATGGGTTAGACATTTATATAGTCTATAAAACAATCCCCAGAATTACTCTATCTTCCCTCTGGCTCTACGCATAGCCATTACATTACTGCTAGCTGCAACATGCATGTTATTTTAATCCCAGCCTTAGGCCATGAATCTCTTCTCTTTTATGTATCTGCACTTATTCTTTTGGGGATCTTACCTGGTTTTATGACAAATGCTATATAGAAATATTTTTTACTTAACCCGTTTCAAACCAGAATCCTATACTCTCCTATCCATACTTCTTATTCCATTAGTTTTTCCCTTTTCTCAATTCATTTTTTTTAAGGACAAAAATCTTTGGCGTTTTAGTGGCATTAATGAGTGCAGAATAAAAGCAAAGGAAATAAATAAATTATCGAGTGATTTTTTTTTTTTTCATCTAGACTATGGTGAATGTTAATGATTAATTGTTTTCCTACAGGATGATTTTTCTTATGCTTGTGATGGTTTATCTGATATAAATATCTCTTACTTTGGATAATGCCATTTAGACAGTGGGCTTCCTATTTCTAAATTTCACAATGACAATTTTCCTTCTGTTTAGGCAAATTTTCTTAATGTAGAGTAAAATATAAATAATCAGTTTTAGATTAAAGGTATATCTCATTCTGCTTAATTGAGATAACAACCATGTCACCTTGATTGTTAATTTGAGAGAGAAAGTCATAGCATTTTAGTCACATATCCACTATGATCTTTTAAATTTATTCTCATAATGAATTAATCCTACCTTTTGAATTAAATTTTGTTCAGAGTGCCACCTCAACTCCAATTTCTTTTAGGCTACCTACTTTCTCATTCATATAGCTCTTACATTATTCAAGTAGCTCACCAACTTGTTTTGTTTCTTTATAACAGAATGAAAATACTGCAAGAAATATTGTGAGATCATAACATATTTGTCCTGAATTCATTTTCTAAATTATTATAAAGCAGTCCAATTCGATAAAAATATATCATTCTTTTAAGCATCTCCATTGATGATAACAAAACCCATCCTACTTTTTTGACCATTCCTACAAGATAGAATGGAGCAGGAAAAGTAATAACAATGATTGCAAAGTAAGAGCAATAAAATTAATGTTCCCACTGGAAGGAACTCAGCATTTTCACTTAATTTAAAGAAACACTTCATACAGGTTTCTAAACATTTTTATATTTTAAAGGCAAATTGCCATTGGTCTGGCACAGTATAATTATAAAAATATGCATGAAGTAGTAGTATGCAATAAATATTTATTGAACTATTTATTGAAATACTCTTTCCAACAAGCCCAAGTTCTATAGATATACAATAATTACACAACAATGTAATTGAATAACACCCCCTCAAAAGGATATATTTTTTCGCTCACCTATTCATACATAAGTGGAGTGCAAGTCAAAAATGGTCATGATATATTTACACGTGCTGAACCCCTACATTTTTATAAGAGGAAACTTGAACATGAATTATAATTGTACAGAAGATAAACCTAGAAAGATGGAAAGCCCAACTACTCACAGTTATGAGGCAGGAATAAATGACAGAATATATTAAATGAATTTTAGAGTACTTAAATGTAGACTTTCAGAAACTTTTATCATTTCCATTTAATTATATGGTGTAACACTGAACAAAGAAACTGTATTGCAAACAATCAGATACTTACATACAAAACTTAGTTGTCGAAGTGGACAAAACAATCAGAAGTTTTATAAAACTAATGTTCTGTTTACTCTGTTAGTGGGTTAGTGATCATGATTTGAAATTGTGTTGGTACACTTGAATAATAGTATTTTCATATCTTAAAACTGATTATGAGAACTTTTTTTTATATAAGAAAGTTCCAAGCTGTTGATATATATATAGTACTACCTGTACTGCTAGACCTATGACTCCTGAATTGTATTATTTAAACAGAATTGACTTATCCATTTACTTTTCAAGTTCTCCTGTATTTCTGGAATTCTTCTAGATTGTATAGTGAAGATGTAAGTAATTTGTGTACCACCTAAGAGGAGAGGAGGAATCACAGAAAGGCTGCAAGAGATTGACATTTGATCTGGCTATATATGTGTAAGTAATATTCCTATAGGCAGGGAAGGATTAGAAAAGGTATTCTTTACTAAAAGAACAGCATTAGAAAAGACACAGAATGTTCAAGGTTTCTCAGGAAATTAGAAATATTCTGATACAGCTGGTGTTAGGTGTGTGTTCAGATATAGTGACATTTGAGAAAAGTTGTATATGTGATAAATCAAACCCTCTTAAAGATGAATGCAGTATTTATTTCTCTGTTATTTTTCTATTGGAACTTAATATAAAATTTCTCAAAATATACTGAGAGCAAAATGTCTATTATCATGTTAGAAGTGAGATAGAAATAATATATTTCCATTTCCTTATGTTATTAAGATAAAAATAGAACACTACTTTCCAGTGAGTTTACAAGTTCTATCAAGGTCACACAACCAATAGAGCTGACTTAGAAATAGAGCTAGTGGCCCAATACTTGGGCCACTGTGCTTTCCTAAAAAATATCCATGATGGTGATGGGCTGTAGGGAAGAAAAGAAAACTAAGGCAGGGAATCACCCTCTTGTTATTGGTCAAGATAGCAGACACTCCCTTTTTCTGAGGTCGGTGTTCTCCTAAATATGAAATGACTTCTCAAAAAGAAAGCATACTGTGAGGCACATGTTATTTTTGAGGAGCCCAAAATAAAATATTTATAAGAACAGCGAGGTAGTCGAGTCTGTTCCACATGATCCAATTTCTATGCAAAGCCTATATGCTCAGTCCCAGCAAGGGCAAACTGTGTTTTTTTTGTTTGTTTGTTTTTTGTTTTTTTTTACCTGGTAATTAGGAGTTGTGATATTAAAGCCTGAGAAAAAAGTTAATGTAAAGTTAGGGCAAGAAGTGGTATCGTGATGGGCTAAAACCGTGTGGGAGATGAAGTTACAGGCATTGAAGGTGAGGAATCATAAATGGGTTGAGAAATTGTTCAGTGAGAGGAAAACGGATTAGATCTACAGAAAGAAGTGGAGACAGTGAAGTACAGAGATAAACTCTACAATAGCACCCTCTTCCCCAGATGAATTGTACCTGAGGCCCAGTGATGTGAAATTTCTTCTCTTTGTGGGGCATAATATTTATGTGAGCCATCATATAATATTTATGTGAGTTACCATGGAGTTAGGTAGCACTATCCCACAATATTTGCAACAAAGGGAACTTCGATTAGAACAATTATGTATCTCTGCTACTACTCTATGATAACTCTACTTTGACTAAGCTAATTCACATGTTGAGTCGTTACTGTTTTTCCCTCCCATGAGTGTTTGGTTTTGCTCTACCTCTTCTATACAACCCTCCCTTACTATTTAACTATGTAGAGAAAACTCGTGCACTTTTTTGTATTTGGCCTCACAGGTAATGCTGTAAGGTATTGAGAAAATGCATAAGTCTTCCTAACTTCACCATATTACTGTGATCAGAGGGAAAGATCCAGGATTATCGCTGGAATGAAGCGCTGCATCAACAATTCATCTTTCTCCTAGTTTTTAGAAAGAGCATCATTCAACTTAGTGACTAACTTAAAAATCTGAACAATGCAAGTTATTCTTAATGAATTTTCTTTACCCCTTCATAACTCCATTGTAATAAAAATGGATAATGAAGAAGAGTGAGGTAGATATAGGCAACATTCTGTGGCAGTGGGCACAGAATTTACTTTTTTACTAGCTATTTGTCATGATAATTAGCCATTATAAATCTTTACAACAGTGAGAAAATGTATATATGTAATGAGTTTTATTTTAGTTGGAACAAATAAAGAATATATATGTAAAAATATATCATTTTATATCAATTCTTTTAGATGGTATTATATATTATATATATATAGAGAGAGAGAGAGAGAAAGAGAAAGTTTATAAAGTACACGCCACAACCATTCAAAAATTATTTTACTTAAGAGGTCTCATATATCCTGATAATTAAGAACTGCCTCTCTTACTACTTTTTTGAACATGAATTTTCATTTCTTAAAAGTCCCCTAGAATCTTACTGTAGAACTACAGACTTGAGAACATTAAAGAAAAATATTATTCAGTCCTTAGGCTCTCAGAGAATGAGTGGGGTGCCAAGACAACTGTATAACCATCTCACTAACTATCCAAATTTCTTTCAGGAAATTATGTGAGTTAATATTCACTGCTTGGTCCCCTATTTAAGCAAGGCAGGAGTCATCATTAGGCCTCATTATCCACTTCAAACTACAATTAACTTTTATAGGTCAGGGATTCTAAGCAGTCAGTACATACCAGGCACATATTCAAAGGACTTCCCTCCTCAGACTTTAAACTCACTGCTATGGACTGAATATGTCTGTTCCTTCAAAATTTATGTGTTGAAGCCTTAACCCCACATGTGATGTTATTTGGAGATGGTGCCTTTGGGAGGTAATGCCTTAGATGAGTTCATGAGGGTAGGGCCCTTAGGAGAGATTAGTGCTTTTATCAGAAAAGATACCAGAGAGTTTGTTCTTTTTCTCTCTCTGCTATAAGAGGACATAGCAAAAAAGGTAGCTGCCTGCAGGGCAGGAGGAGAGCCCTTATGAGGAATTGAATTGGCTGGAACCTTGATCTTGTACTTCCTAGACTCCAGAACTGTGAGAAATAAATTAATGTTGTTTAAGCCACAGTCTAGGTTATTTTATTATGGTAGCTTAAGCAGATTCGCCAAATCTTTTTCACCCATGCTGTTCCTGTTAATTCTCTATGAATGATATGAATTCTTAACTCTCAGTTTTTTTAGAGTTAGCCTCATATATTTTAGCCAGGAGTCCTTTAGATTTAATCTAAAATGTAATTTATTTCTTTGAGTTTGAAACATACATGAGACTTTTTATATTCATATAAAGTCTAACCCTAAATCTTCTTGACTCATATCCCATTGTTACCCTGAATGTCAGTACATCTAGATCCAGTTCAAGCCCTGGACATTAATAAAGTTTTTCAAAACCATTTTTATCCACACTGGTATATCAGGAGCCAAGTACTTTGCATCACTCTCAAGGTCATGGGTTATCTCAGCCCGGAATTCTTTTAGTGCTACCTCAGTTAGCTTGAGGTGCTTTACCTCCAGGGCATAATCTCTCTTGTACTGTCAGACTCTCAAAAGATGGCCTAGGCATAGTGCTTCTTCAACTGAGATTATGTGTTTCATTTTCCCCATATTCTCCCTCTGTGTGGTTTCTTCTCCTCCTATTTCCCTTCATATGCCATTTTTGAGCACATCCAAATCTTCCTGTCTTACTTTTAGACCACAGGATTTTGAGCTTGATTATCAAGAACTTATAGCTTTCATTTTCTGGTTTATCCTTGAGTTTTTCATGAATAACCATAAAGCCTGGGAATGACTGGATAGAAGCCTCTTGAGTACTGGTTTAAGTATTGGATGAGCCCCACATACCAATTAATACCTGAAGTATGATTTCATCCCACTGGTATTTTTTAAAAAAATTTTATAACATTAATCTCTATTGATTTGACATTTAATCATATACTGTGCTTTGTTAGTTTGTATTTTTTTCCCTTTTAATTTGTCTTATTTTTCTCATTGTGTGCCACTGTGGAAAGCAACTGTGGTTCACACTGGTGTTGATTCTCTCATTACACGAGTATAATGCCTGGTACACATAGATGTTATTCAATAAATTTCTTTGCAATTTTTTGGCAATAGAGGAAATAAATATTTATTACTGTAATCATTTTACTGCTATAATTTAAGATACAAATGGAATTGAGCTAATACCCAGTATTTTAGCAAATTTACTTAAATTCATTTTCAGCATTATTCAGAAACTTAAAGGTTATATGGTTTCTTACCACACTGCCTATTTATTTCTGCAGAACCAAAACCCAAATATGTGAGGTAGATGCAGTTTAGTAGTCACAAAATTGGGCCTAAAACTTGGCTTTTTTTTTTCTGCACAAACTGAAGGTTAGATTGTTATAAGATAAAGAATTATATCCAGAGCTATTTCCCTTAGAGAAAACTTAATCTAAAATTGTAAAGAGACCCTTCAGAGTAGATTTTCACTACATATGTTCAGAAAAGTGACAGGTTATGATCAAACAAATAATTAAATAAATACAAAAGCACATTGGTTCGTCATTTGTACCTGCTATTTTGTTCCTCAATAAGAAAGAAATGCCGCGTAAAAAGAATTCTACTTTGAAACAAATTTATAGTTGCGTAATCTTATAGAAAAAAAAGATTTTTTTTGCAAGCAATCATTTGCAAAAATTAACTCTAAAATTTGGAGATTATAATTTCATTACTAATATTATATTATATAATATTATAATAAAATATATTATATAAAAATACCCAGGGCCTGATTTTCACCTCTGCTGATAAACAAATATTTTTCCACCTCAAAAAACTCAACTTAAAAAAATTTATTGAACATGATTTTGCAAATTACATCCCCAGTTCGAGGCTCTGGTTTAAATAATTGCTTTACATTTTACTGAATCCAAAGATTAATCCCATAGAATGAGTTCACTGTTATGAAGCTCAAATAATACTGGATTAGCATCTTTAATACATATTTTTTAAGCAGTTATGTAATGCATGAATTAGAAATGATATTACAGCCCTGGGGTCTCTCTTCTTTCGTAAAAGAAAGATCTGATATTTATAATCCTAGAATGTTAGTTTCTTATCTCTGAACACACACACACACACACACACACACACACACACACACACACAGATCCACCCATATTCTTTTATTTGAAAACTAAAAAAATTAAGATTTTATGTGTATTAGCTTATTTGAATGAATATTAAGTTAGTTCATAATATCAAGAAAAACCAAAAGAGAAAAATAAATTTAGTTTAATTTAAAGCAACTTTATGTAAAGTAATGGCTGGAGTATAACTTGGGCTTTTTCTATACATGTAGGTGTGATTATATTAGATATTTTATTGACTGTAGTTTCTGTTTGAATGATAATTCCATGGTTGTGACTACATATAAAGTTTCTTAAGAGCTGAGACATAAAGTTTTTCTCAATGGTCCAGGATTAATAATCAAAAAGTAGACTAAAAATTAGAGAAGAAAGGAAGTCATTGGTTCCTTTAATTGCCATTTCAAATATTTTACACTCAAACAGATGAGACATGGTGTCTCAAATAGAAGTTGTATCTCCACTTAGTAGAGTCTAGAAGTCATTCAGTAGGTACTCTGCTACTGGCTACTCAGTCACAGAACATCTATGGCTTTGAGATTTTTAGAGTCATGTAGTGACTCTTATTTCTAACTGCATTATTAAAACATTAAAAATAGGTTTTTATTTGTATCCTATCTCCATTAATTATTTGTACATAACCTTAAAAATATTATTTAAATGTTAAGACTCAATTTCCTTCTTTGTTAAAAGTGGAGAATAAAAGTAGATCATCTATGACATTGAGTCATGGGATCATATCCCAAATCTGGCACTTACCACCTGTATATATATAAGAGTTATTTAATTCCTATGAGCTCCAGCTTCTTCATCTATAAAAGAAAACAATAAAAGTCCTTATCTCTTAGGATTGAGGTGATGATTAAATGAATTAATATACATAAAGCATTCTAAACTCTATGTGGCAATATTAAATATACATAAATATAACCTATTATGAACTATTTGAGAAAATAAAATAGATAGTAGATATGGACTATTTTATAGTAAATGAATGATAAATAGTAACTGTTATTATTAGCTTTTCTGTGATTATCTTAAGTATCTTTGAAAAATTTAAAAACCAGTAAAAGATTCCATTTGAAAAAAATGACTTAACAAATACAATTTTAAAAGACGATAATTGAATTAAAACTCCACGTTAATCTATTTCTCATTTAGAAAAAAAAAAGTGCAGCTCACTGCCAATGTTAATTTAATTTTACATAAACACACTCTTTGAGGCTGAAGCAAATGACTGGTTTTCAATGTGAAAATAAAATATAAAAACTGTTCTTGGAGTTATTTCTAAACCAAACTTGTCTCTCATCCTAATATAACAAAAATGTGTACATAAATCGAATTCATCAAATGAATCTTTGGCTAAGAACTGTTGAAAATGATGTTAGTGTCACACATAGTAATGTTATGTTTTCTAGGATATGACATTTTCAGCGATCAAGAATTACTATATTTTGTAAATGGAAATACCACTACTAAAATCAGAATGCTATAAATAGAATGATGTTATTTGTTTCTAAAGACTATCAATATACTAGAGAGAAGTGAAAATAATAATAAAAGCGAGATATTTTGTGGGAAACTTTGGGGATAAGGTTAGGACTGTAATCCGTGATTTATGTTGGGGTAAACACTGTAGCCGCAAGTGCCACTGGTGAGTATTCTTGGGGCAAATGGGAAATGGGGTAAGGGTGTATTAATGTCTAAATAAGGTTTATAATCCACATGAAACCTTGATAAAACTAGATTTTGTTCTCCTGTTCAACAATAATACAATAAAATTAAATTCTCATTATTTTTGAGAACTTATTAAATCCCATTTCTGTTTTCTAGTGTTTTATTTAAAAGAATGTGCTAATGTTTTCTATTTTCCTTCAGTAGAGTTGGTGCAGCATATTCCAAAAATGATTTTTTCTCTGAAAGAAAATCTTCAGTATCATATTTTATGGGACAAATTCTTCATATTTTTGTTATTATAAATTTTGTATCTGATTTCTCTTTTAAACTCTTTGTAATCTAAAATGAAGTGTTAAAATTAGAATCTTAATCATATCTATTACTATATCTGATTGTTTAGATATAAAAACTTTTATGATACCTTAAATTGAGAACTATTGTAATTAAAACAAAAAGATTCTCAGTAGGTAACTTTATAGTAAGTAAAAGTGACTTGGTAAAGGGGGTCAAATGTGCGGTGACAGGAGGAGACTAGATTTAGGGTATAGTAGAGTAAATACATGTTGTATTATGAAGATGTACACCTGGCATTATTAACCAATGTCACTCTAATAAATTTAATTATTTTAAAAAAAGTGACTTCTGAGATCTTTGAAAATTAAAGGTCTCTTATCTTCTAATTCTAAATTGTTATCTTTTTCTTTCCTCACTTCAGGAGGAAACTTCTTATAATTGTGGCCTTTACAGTGCAGATGTATTAAACATAATCTACAGAGTCTTAAATGGTTCACTGCTGCAGTTGGTGCAACACCATAAAGAACAGCAAATACTGATAGACGCAATCGGTTCTATTGAAAATGTGGTCCACAAACTCGCAGTCTACGAACTGTCTACTGCTGGCCCACATTAAGATAAGGATATATCTCTAAAATCTAAATCAACTACTTCATTAATCACATTTAATTTTAGTGGACAAGACTTTCTCAATGATTTGCATTATTCACAGAGTTTGTGGATCAGCACTTGAGGATTACTGGTTTAAATTACACTTTCTTTGCTATGATCCAAAGCAGTTTTAGCAGTGCACAGGTTATAATCTTTCTTTCTTTTAGTTTTTTTTCTGGGCTTTAAACAAGGTGTATCAGTCAGAGTCTTATCTGGAAACTAATGAATTAAAGTGAGAAGGATTAAGTGAACCAACAAGAGACAGTAAAACCCCCAGGTCTATCAACAAGTGGAGAAGCAACTGTTGATAACTCTTTGGCCTGAAAAGTCAAGGGAAGGAAGATCATCCTTCCTGTTGAGTACAAGGGCCACAGGAAGACCATATGATTTGGAATTGTGGCTATAGAAAAAGGAAAGAAGACACTGACGACAGCATACCAGCAGGCAAGAGGCAGGAAAATAAATGTCTGCTATGCTACAGGATAATTTGGGGAATCATAGGTGATTACCTGTATCTAAAATATGTACTTTTTAGGAATGTACATGGCAGATGAAAGATGAGTTTGAAACAAATATGATTTTAACATCTTAGTAAGTATAGAAAACATTATTAATTATCCCTCAACATTAATTCTTCCTTTTTCCCTTTTGAAAATAGAAACACTACATTTTAACTGGGCAAATGACAATCCATATGGTCTTTAGTTTTTCTGAATGCCCTTGCTAATAGGTATTTCCATGTGGCTAAATTCCATCCATTTGGATGTGAACTGAAGCAATACACATATAACTTTAGATTGATGTCCTTAAAAAAATTACTTTCCAGTTTCTCTTTCTTCTTGGAGTATGAGCAATTTCTCTCAAGCCATTAGAGAGAGTCAAACAAGATAGTAGATTGCAGAGGGATCAGAGAGGAGAGTCAGAGCCTGAACAAGTAAGAATGGCATCCACACAGGGATAGAGCCTGGAGTGAAGTGTTAAAGCTCAAGTAGGGAAATATAGGAATAATTTAGGACAGACTTCTCGCTCAAGGTGTCGAATTTCAAGCAGAGTGAAAAGGGTGCTAGTGTAGAGGTGAGGAAAGCCTAGAACAGAATTTCAAAGCATGCACTGGATGAGAGAATGACCATGTAAGAGATGTGAGCAAAGGTAGGAGCCCAGCCCAACTGTGGTGAAGGATATCTCCATGGAAGAGGATGTGGTAGCAGCTATGAGACATTGGTTCCATACGGGAGATTTGATGAAGTAAATATATTAAGAATAATGGAGGCCAGATTTCTCACTGTCAGAGAATGTTTGTACATATATAAAAAGGGAGAAAACTATAATAAATATTATTTTTATATTGGAATTTGAAGTATCAAGTCAAACTCATGATTTTTAATAGATTTGATAAATAGGATAGACAGACAGACAGATGATAGGTGAAGAAAGAGATATTGAGAGATAAACGATAGTGTGTGTGTGTGTGTGTGTGTGTGTGTGTGTGTGTGTGTGTGTTACAGTTCTATCCCCCCAGAAGGCCTAGGGGCAGTGACAGTTCAAAACAATAGCTCAAAATAAATAAACACACCTACATTACTATTTTGATTTCTAAATATTATTCTCCACTCAAAAAGAAAAAAAAAAATAAGTGCTTTAGGGCTCTTTGGAGGAATGGCTGACCCTGGCTTGAGGCAGGTAAAGTATAAGAGAAGCTTAGAATGCCTTTTTGATCCAGAAAATAAATAAGACCTTAAAAAACCGATAGTGCCATGGATGCAGGATCAAATTTGAAGGAACTTCCACTGGTGTTAGCATAAATGCAAAAATACATAAGTGATATTGAATAAAGTGTGATAAATCCAAATTATAATAATAAATGAATAAATAAATAAATAAATTGAAAGTTTGATGAGTTATAAGATATTCTTACAATTCCAAGCACTCCCTTATAAAATACTTATTTATAAGCAAAATAAACTAAAATAGTATTTTAGGTTATCAAAGTGAATATCATCATCTATAAGACAAATTAAAATTGGGTGCTGATAGAATGCAAGGTAAAGAGCATAGCATCTCTTCTATAACATTTCTACAAAAGATATGTAACCTGCATGTAATCACAAGAAAATATCAGACAAAAATAAATTAATGAATTTTAAAACTGAATATTCTGTGGGAAAAAGTAAAGTTTGTATTCTACTTCTAATATTTCAATGAGTTTTAGATTGTTTCAAAATAAAATAAAATTGTTTTAACAACAGATATGCAGAACTGAATAAGTGAAGATGGGGAATTTATATGTGTTAGAAACAATATAAATTTAAGAAAAAGATGAAAAGAGAAAGTTACAAGAAATATTTTGTTGGAGAACAAAAATGAAAAACAGAGGAATGCTTTTTGATTTTTATCACCATTTAAATAGAGAATATTGAGAGTAATAAAAATACTGAGGACATAAATTTTAATATATTAAAAATGTATTCTCTGTTGGAGAATTTCAAGGGTCTGAGCAAATTTCTGAAATGCTTTTCATAATATATTTCTGTATACAGATCACATAAAGAAAGTGGATCTAATTGAATAAATACTCTCTAAGGTTGCCTCCAGTTCTATTCTTTATTTTATTCTGAAGGGAATAGAAGTTCGGCCACAGTTCTGACTATGTTGATTTTCATCTGCTTGTCAAATATTATATTCAATCTGGAAATTCCTAAATAGTACAAAAAAATGTAATCTTGGCAGTTGTGCTATGGCACCTGAATAAAAATATGTCCTGAACAAGATTTTAGTATATATCATATATTTTATTTATTCATGTTTTTGTTTCCTATGTTTGCTTTGTCTGTTGCTAACATAATTTTTCTTCTCAAAGGAATGCTAATAATGTTTACATGTCTGTTTGTTTATTACTTTTATTATGGAGTTATATTTAGGCATAAGTTTATAAAAATATTAAACACATAAAATGTTTAGGAAGACATCTACTAAAATTTTGACTGTAGGAAAATGATAAATGATAGATAGTTAGGTAGATATCCATGTACTAGATCTATATATAGCGAGGCCTCTATCTAGATATCTATATAATGATAAATGAAATATAATAATCTTATTCTCACAGGTTGGCAAAAGAGAAAGATCTAAATTTTGAGTTAATAACTTACATGCAACTGTACTCCAAGTATTTTTCAGAGTCCATTGCTTTTACACTCAGCTAATTCCCACATCCCTCAGTTCAGAAATTGATGAACTCCATTTAAGGAAAAATAGTAGTAGGAAGATAAATGAACTTCCCAGCTATCCGAGGCTTTACTAGTCTGTTGCAGTCTTGAATTGCTAGATGTTAGGACCTCATGGCACTAGATTGATAAGGATAGTAGAAGGTCGGCTCGAAAGAGCTGACAAAATGGGTAAAAGAGTGCCCAACTATATTTGAAGAGCAAGATCCTCTTGAGAAAAAATATGAAACTACTTAATAGTTAGAAATTTCTATCTCATTTTAAAGTTAGAATTCAAATCAGCAAAAGAAGACCTTAAACAATTCAAAAATAGAAAATGTGGGGGATAATATATTAGAAAAAAATTTAGCATAAATCAGTCAGCACTTCGGCAGGAAGGATTCATGAAGCAAAAATTATTTTCGAGCTTTTAAAGCAAGTTGTAAACTACAAGAACACTGAAAAGAGAGAGTTTGGTAGGGGAGAGGAGTGGTCAAGCTGAAAGATACATTTTCCTGTTAGTTTGCCTCCTCACACTGAGATCAAGAATTTTGGAACTGAGTCAATGCTGGAATCAAAAATAGGTTCTAAGAAACCTCTTCAACATCTCTCCTGGTATCTTTCCCCCATGTCTATGTTTTCCAAAAATCACAATTGTAGCATTTTTCTCCATTATAGAACAAGCTTATGATCCTTCTTCACTGAAGCACTTTTGGTGGGAAGTCTGGGGATGGTGAGCTGCCTTGAGGGTGGACTCTTCATAGCTGAATGGCTGAATTCATTCTGGTTCTTGAACCTACATACGCTGTTTATCCAGTGTCTTCTGTAACAATGGTAACTGCCTTAAAGAAGTCTAACAGGCTTATAACCCCACCATTTTTTTTCCTACTTTAAACCTAAATAGGAATGGATGATAGTTTGCTGAGACAAATATTTTTCCTCTTTAACTCCTTAATATTTTAGATTCTAATTGTTACTAAATAATAATATACCCATTGGCCAGGATAAATAGAAAAGAGTTGCCAGAACAGATGAAAAAGAGTTATCTTGCAGTGTTCACAGTTCATGTGATAGAATATATCTTATAGGCAATAAATTGTATGCAGCCAAATAGAATTCTGGGGGAAATCTGGTTACCATATTTTAAAGAATCACAATGAGGTATAAGGAGGTTCCCATTAGAGCAGTCATTTATTTCAAAACATAAATTTTGAAAAATAATAGCTAAATGGACAAAGAACTAAAAGTAAATGGGAAATGAATAAAAAGCAAAATAGGTGCTGATTCTGATAAAAATAACATCTGAGTGATGAGAATTGTTAAGAAAGTTAGGGTTTATTTTTGAATGAATTTATGAAAATTCTATCACGAGGTTAAAAAAGGAAAGGGGACTTTTAAATGATGCTGTATAATGAATAGCTTTAGGCTTTTCAGTGCTGATGGAATAAGTGAATTATATGTAATGTAATTGTCTTTCTAAATATTAGAGATATAAAAAGTCTTCATAAATATTGAGCTCTAAAAGTTACTGTAGAATTATAACCCTTGCAATCAATGTTTATGAAGCAAATAATCAGAGCTTTCATTTATGTGCAAGATAATAATTCTAACATGGATTATTATGGATTATTACAGATTAGCACATTGTAGGTCCAATACACTTTCCTTTTTCCAAACTAATTTGACTTTTATTATCCCATCTAATAACCACTAAATTTTTGTGTAACCAGGGTGATTGTATTGGCATCATTATCATTTTAGTTACCTAGACTAAGAAATTTAAACATAGAGAGATTATGTGACACACCTGAAGTCATAAAAATGATAGTTTAGTTTGCAATCCGAAATCTCTGCCTTTTAGCTGTGTTCTTTTCCTGCTATATCATGTTGCTCATTTTTTAAAAAGGAAATCTAATGAGATTTCCATGTTGTTGTTTGAATCAGGTAACTTAGAAATTAGTTTTATAATTCTTTTGCTTTTGACTCTTTTGCTTAGAAACATTTTTATTAATAAAAAGTAAATATAGAGTTTCATGATCTTTCAAACACTTTTTAAAGTTGGTAACTAAAACATAAAACCAAAAACCTGAGTAAAAATAGAACATTATTTACTGTGTATTTTGCAAACATCTTGAATGCTATATCTATTTCTACTAAAATATTTATTTTAATGATGTTTATTATAAAAATGATACATGTAAAAACTTAAATCAAAACAAAAATATGAACCAAAATTAAATTTACTTCCCATTCCACTTGTTTTCTCTGCTGTTCTTGAGAAGTAACCAGAGTTATTCAGTTCTATCAAGTTTTCTAGAAAATTTTTCTGTACATGTACACATACAGAAATATTCACTGATAACCATTTTTATGTCTATTTAAAGCATTTATTTATATAGATAGTTTTATATTGTAAATATTTTTGGCACCCTAATTTTGTTTAATCCACTATACAGCAGTTTTCATTAAATAACTTTCACACTTGGCTTTCAGAACAATTCCTTCTTTAGTTTTTCTTCAACATCTTTAAGTGTTCCATTTCAGATTATTTAATAACTCTTGTTAGCCTATACATTTTGGAGTTAATATTGAATAAGTGCTAGGTTCAAATTCTTAAATCACTTCTCTCCTCAATCTAAACTCATTCTCTAGGTGATAGCCTGCAGTTCCTTGGCTTTAAAAGTAATTCATAGAATGATTATTCCCAAATTACCATCTCCAGGCCTGAAATTTCCCTTGAACTCTTGATTCACAAATGCCATGAATTAGTTGAAGTCTCCCTTTTCAGATCTAAATGAAGTCTCTAACTGAACATGTTCAAAACAGAATTCTTGATTCTCATTCTCAAACCTGGTCATATTAGAATTCATAATAAATGACAACTCTAATCTTCCAGTAGTTCAAATTTAAAAACCTTGGCACAAAAACCCTTAACTGCTCCCTTTCTCACACTTCACAGCTAATTCATGAGTGAATTATTTCTGTTCTACTTTCAAAACATACCTAGAATTTGACTTCTTCTTACTATCTCCACTTTCTTTTCTTTGGTCTCAGGGAATGTCATATTTATCCTCTCCATTAGGTAATAGATTTCTAACTGTTTTTCTTGATTCCACCTTGGGTTATACCACAAATTGTTTTTAGGCAGAGCACTGTGACCTAATTTCAAACTCAGTATCTCATGGAGAGTAAGAAGAGTTAGGCCACAGTAAAGATTCAACTTTTTTTCTGCCTCCCCTGAAGACAGACAAGATGACAAGACGAGGGACAATAGAGATCAAATAAGCAAATTTCAAGGTCCTTCTGTATCTGTGGTTGAGCTTTGGCTGTTTCCCAAGGAGTATCTCCTATTGCTAGCTAATTAACAGAAAAATCTATGAGAAGCATAATCTCTTTCTTGGATCATTTAAGGAAACATCATTCTAGTTTGAAGATTACAGATTATTTAGGCTCTAGTGTAAAGTTTAAGAACATAGGCATTTAATCCACTTGCTTCTTTTGTGCAGTCATTGAAGTTAACTGAGTAAAACTCTGCATGATCTTCCTGTTAGGGACAACTTCTAGTAGGCTCCTTTGCCATTATCTTCAAAGTATTTGTGCTCCAACTCTAAAATGACTTCCATTATAGAGTCCTTTGCAGATTGTAGAGCCTTTTTACATCCTTTATCATATCTTAATTTACTTATTTGCTCTTTCAATTACATTTCTGTATGATTGCTTGAGATCTCTGGGGAACTTTGCTTATTGCTTGAGATACATTAAAAACGAGACAGTTACAGGTTCTGTCTTCATTGAGCTCACATTTTCACTTGCTTAACTTAACCTTTACTTTCCCCCCATTACACAACTCTTGAATGAATTAATTTTTAAATGCCTTCTGTATTTTCTTTCTGACTGATTTTCCTGTTGCCATTTTCTCTGCTTAGAATAACTTTCCCAATCTTTGCTTGCCAAAATCTTACCTAACCTCAAAGGTCAAGATTAAACCTTTTTTGACATTCCTTCCTGATTTTCCTAGCTGGAAATATGTTCTCTGTCCTGTGACCTCAAATATGGCCAACATATACACCTCTTTTTTATTTTACTTTTTTTTACCTTGTATAATGATGGTAAGAATTTATTTCCAGCTTGCTTACTAAATCATGTGCATCTTCAAGGCACAAAATTTATCTTATTCATCTTTGCACTTCATTACCCCTACCCTGATGGTGCCTGAAATAGTACAAGAAAATTAATGAGTACTCAAAAATAATTCTTGAAATATGGTATCTTATTTAGTATTTGACAGCACATGATGAGAAAAAAAGAAATAAGAACTAGAAACATTATATAAATACAATCAAATATCTTATGCATTCATTTGGCAAAACTATTTAATTGGTATTAAATTTATAATTTTCTTAGCTAGTTTTTTAAAAATGAACTTTTGCTGCATAACAAGCTGTGGATATCAAGGAGAAGGAATTTGTTTATGTCTGGTGGCACTCTTTATGCCTTCTGTGTTTTTGTTATTGCAATTTTAAAAATTTAGGTGAAATTCACTCAACATAAAATTAACTATTTTAAAGTGGGCAATATAAAGGCACTTAGTACATTCACAATGTGGTATAACCAATACCTCTACATAGATTCAAAACATTTTCATCACTTTATAACTCTGTACCTATTATGCAACTACTAAGCATTTCCTTTTTTTTTCATAGCCCCTGGGAACATGAGACAAAGATGAGAATCAATAATACTTTTCCCAGTGTCAAGGCCACTTTTCATTTTTAGTTAATTTATGCTGTAAACTTGATTGTGGTCATTTAAAATTTACATGTTGAAGTCCTACCCCCCAATGTGATTTCATTTGGAGATGCACCTTTGGGAGGTAATTAGGTTTAGATGAAATTATGAGAGTGGGGTTCTCATGATGAAATAAGAGTCTTTATAAGGAGAAACTAGGGAGTTTGGACTCTTTCTCCTCCATGTGATGACAAGGTGGCTATCAGAAAGTCAAGAAGAGAGCCTTTTCCAGAACCTGACTGTGTAGGCACCCTGATCTTGGACTTCAGCCCCTAGAACTGTGAGGGAAAAAATGCTGTCATTTAAACACTCAGTACTAAGGCATTTTGTTATGGCGCCCAGGCTTACTAATACAATTTAGGTATATAATCAAGACTTGCCCCACAGAGCAGGACCAGCTTGAGGACATCACCTCTTGTTCTGTAACCTACCATTACATTGTACAGCAACATTAAACAATTTGATTTTTTTTTTATATTTGTGGAAAGATTCAGAAACTTGGAAAAATAATCTTTTCTAATAAATAATCCATACCAATCGTTTATGTTATTCTTTTATTCCTCAAGCACACACACACACATTACACACACACACACACACACACACACACACACACACACACACCATTTCTTCAGTTAGAATGTCTTCTGGATTATAATATTAAATCATTAATGGCTTTCAGTTGCTTTAAATATAAAAATCAATTCTCATTTTGATGTATAAAACACTCCATAATTTCACCTCAAAATATTTTTCTAAATCCCTCATCTATTACTCTCTTATGGAACTACAAAAGGAACATGAAACTTATCTTACATGTAACTATATATAATAAAGATTAATGTCTCTGAGATGTTTATATAGTTTCCTGATTTCCCAACTTTACTCTCATTTGAGTTAAATCCATGTGACTATCTCTGGACAAATGGCATATATAACTTCTAGAACAAGTTAAAGACTGATGCACATTTAATTTTCTGTTCCAGATGTAAGGAGTTTGCAAGTCACTACTCCATCCTAACAACAAGTAAAAAGCTGAACAGACTAAAAAAGTCAAAAACTACTTTTGGAGAGAGACAGATATAGGGCAGATCACAGCCCCAAAATTGGAGAAATAAGTGAATACAGAGAGTTGTGGCTTACTGGAGCAGACTCACTGGCAGAAATCAACATGGGAGCTAGTAAGGGAAGGTTGAGGGGGCAGTTGTGTAGAAAAACCTGAACAGTAATTGACTGAATTTCTGGAGCTCAGTGTGAACAACTCTGACAGTTAAAAACTTCAAGGGACCCAGTCATGGTGGTAAAAAGGTACAATATTGTGAGATTTACCTCCAGGAGTTCAACTAGATTTCCACAGTAAATATCAGAGAAAAATCCTTTTGAGCTTCTAGCAGGGGGAAGGAAAAATAAACTATTTTTATTAGGTCAAAGAACTCTCATCTTAAGAAGGTCTACCATGAGAGAAAACTAGTTAACAGTGCCTAACCTGCTGAAATGTTATCAGAATTAGCTGAGGAAGAGAAATAATCAACTCCAGCCTGCTCTAGCCATCCTGTCCCACCTAAGGAGAGAGAAAAAACTGAGAAACACTTGCAAAGTTCAAACCAGAGGCATAGGCTCATTAAAACTGGTGTGCTTCTTCCATCTCTCTTCTCAATGTGGGAAAGAGGACGTAAGTTCCCAATGGCATAACCATAAGACACAAGACATAAGAGGGACACCTAAATTACATTTAGACTTTACCCAAGAGACAAATATAAATTTATTGTGTTGAGTTTGTTATAACAGTTAACAGTATTTACCTTGTCTGTTAAAACATTGATATTCAAGATTCATCTTCAATCTAGAGTACCCACCTCTTTGACTCCTGAAAGCCAAGTTATTCTTCAAATTCCAAAAATAATCTCACAAGTCTTGGAAATCTCCCTAACTTTGTCATATCAGAAGGCAAGACTGATCTGTTTCCTTCTCAAAATCTACTGTATTTCCTATCTGCAACACTTACCTGGCATTTACTTTCAATAGCCTAGATTAAAACTGGAAACTTATTTACTTCATTGAATGCATATGTTGCCTTTCCCCCCAGTACATTATAAAGATATATTTGTCTCAGATAATTTTTTAATAAGACATATTTCTTTCTAAAGTTACCTTCTTACACCTTCAGTCTTCCAATTAAAGTAAATCAAAGAAGTCGAAGGGAAGGTGGTGGACTAGGTAAAAACAGGGTTCGTCTCCTCCCAGGACAGCATTGAAATTACAACCAAATTATAAAATAACCAAAGTGGAGAGTCACCTGTAGTCCAGCTGATCATAACACCTACATCTGATAATAACACCTACATCTGATAATATAAAGGAGCCACATCAAAGCTGGTAGGAGGGGCAAAGTCTTGAATCAGGCGAGACCCATATCCGCAGGTGTTGGAGGATCACTGGGAGGGAGAGCGAGACTGCAGAGGCTCTCACTAAGGAGAGGGGTCCTGGTCTCATCCGGGGGGGGGGGCTCCCTAGCCCAGAGTCCCTGCCAAGGAAAGAAGAGATTCCAATAATTCTAACTGTAGAAACTAGAGGTGATTCCAGCAATCTAGGTGAGACAGTAGACCACTGAACCCCTAGATGTCCCTTTGAAGGACTGGGTAGAGGATTTCTGACCCACGAACCGGGGACACCGGCAGTGGGTCAAAGGCTCATGCAGGATTCATTCGGAAAAAGTATGCATTACCTGGCATCAGAATGAGGGCTGGAAAGGCAGCAACCATTGTGCCTTAGTCTGGCTCCTCTACAGGATAACCATTCCACAGACCACATCAGCTTGATTGTTTACACCCCTCTCACAGAGCCATTGGAAAGTGCTGGTCTGAGGAGATCAGATTGCTGGGCAAAGTTGTTCCTGGATGCCTGCCAAGCCCTGATCCCAGTGGTTCAGAGCCAACTATTCACAGTGGAGCAGCCATCTTTGTGAATGGTTTCTAATCCCAGCAACAGTGGCCAGCACTGTGAGCTACATATACATTCCCAGTGGGCGACCAGTGCTGTGAGCCCCGTTTCAGAGAAAGTATCGGGCAGATCGCTGCTGCCTACACGAACTTGGGCAGATATCGGGAAGCTGTGGGCCAGTCTCAGACAGCAGCTGATCTTTCTGTGATCTGGGTCTTTTGTGGGAACTCACAACAGAAACCAAATCAGCAAGACTGAGACTGTATTGAGCTGACTGCCTTGTCTCTCTGAGACTCCACCCCACCCTACTCACAAGATGCTCCAGGTGGCCCATTGACAGTGAACTGCCACAGTCCTGTCCTTCCCCTCTCCTGATCTTCTAATCCACACAGGCAACAAACTTTGGCTGGCACAGGGTGGTCACTCCACAGAAATCAACGACAGGCAGACATTTGCTGCCTGCAAGAGTTGCAATATTGTGTCCGGGGAGCACAGGGGTCTATGGAAACACCCCTGACGGCATCTGGTCTCACTGTGATCTGGGTCTACAGCAAGAACACCCAGGCACACAAGTTGCAGCAAAACTGAGGCTGTATCAGCAGAACGAACCTTGTAGCCTTGAGATCTCACTTTTCCCAAGCCACAAAGTGCTTGCAGCTCATTGACAAGTAGCCTCTTGTTCCCTGCTTGGCTCTGAGGTTAAGCAGTTAGCGCAGGCAACAGACCTTGGCTAGCGCAGTGAGTGCATTTTGAAGAAAACATTTATGGACAGACCACTGCTGCCTGTAAGAGCTGCAATATCTCTTAAGGGGGTTACAGGGGTCTGTATTGGCCTGATGGTTCTTAACCCCCCAAGCTCCTGCCCCATCCAGTACACAAAGTGCCCTCTGCACATTGATAAGCAGCTACATTTAGGCCCAAGGTGGGCAGCAGTTGACTTTGTGATGAGTGGAAACTTATACAGCGAGCCACAGAGACAGCATGGGTACATAAACTGACACTGCAGTGGCAGAGGGACATTTACTCACTAGACCCAGTATACTCCCTGCGCCACTCAACACATGTATCACCCAGAGGCTCATCCAGTTTCAGAGACTTATAGGCAGCTGATAGCCTTGAGAAGCATTAGTCCCTCTGCTAAACTGCCATAGATCAGGAATGGGGGATAACTGAGAGCTGCCTACAGCATCGTCTCTTCCACTTACCTATAAATCCAGCATAGGCAGCAACTATCAATGAATTACTTTGTGGTTCTTACCGGGTAGCCCTGAGCAATCAAAAGCACTGCTGACCTTGGCTTATGGGGGAGCCTCTCCCAAGGGGCCACAAAACCAATGCATCTGGAGGCTGGCACCAGACCACAATGAAGCAACTCCTGATAGTTCCATTAGTGATACACACAAAAAATGGTTGCAACAAGTATACAAGCCTACTAGGGCTAATTCCATTTCATGGGGTCAGCCCCCACATAACAACTGTTATCCTGAGAGTGCAGCCAATTCCCATAATTAGTCAGCCTAAATGTTAATCTCACCCACTGATCTACTAACAACAATAAAGTCTTGGTGACAACAGAAGATCACACACAACCCACACAAAGGTCATGTCCAGAGCTCCAGGCACAAGGGATTAGGGAGAGGACTTAGAAAGGACATAGAAGGACATAGAAACCATAAAGAACAAATGACATAGAAACCATAAAAAAGAACCAGACAGAAATGGGAAATATGATAACAGAAATGAAGAATACACTAGAAGGATTCAACAGTAGATTGGATGAAGCAGAAGACTGAATCAGTGAATTAGAAGACAAAATAGCTGAATATACCCAATCAGAACAACAACAACAACAAAAATTTAAAAAATGAGAATAATTTAAGAGACCTCTGGGACAACATGAAGCGTAAAAATATCTGAATATAGGAGTACCTGATGAGGAGGAGAGAGAGAAAGAGATTGAGACTCTATTTGAAGAATAATGACAGAAAATTTCCCTAACTTGGCAAAGGAATTAGGCATTCAAATTCAGGAAGCACAAAGATTTCCGAACAAAAGGAATTCAAACAGACCTACACCAAGACACATCATAATTAAAATGCCAAAGGTCAAAGATAAAGAGAGAATCTTAAAAGTAACAAGAAAAAGGAAACTAGTTACTTACAAAGGTAACCCCAAAGAATGTCTGCTGAATTTTCAATGGAAATTTTTCAGGCCAGAAGGAAATGGCAAGAAATATTAAAAGTTATGAAAAACAAGAATCTACAACCATGAATACTCTACCCAGCAAGGCTTTTGGTTCAAATGAATGGTGAGATAAAGAGCTTCCCAGACAGAAAAAAAGCGTAAGGAACTCATCACCAACAAGCAAGAATTATAGAAAATGTTAAAGGGTCTTCTGTAAAAATCAGTATTAAAGAAGACTGAAGATTGTATTATCATCAACAACAAAAAGATTGTAACAATTATTCCCAGGTTATACTCTTAAGCAGTTGTAATATTTTTATTAATGTAAAACCTCAGATTTCTTTATTTCTGTGGTTTCCATGGAATGATTTCAGGCAGCATTTTATGTTTCCATATTTACCTAAATCCAAAACTCTGTGTTATCTCAATCGCTCAGGGCATTATAGTTTTTCCCCTGAAAGAGAGAAGTCTTTTGTACTGAGTGGTGCCTGTAACTTTTAGGATAACACAAAACTGTCTCAAAGGTGTTGATTCAGATCTTTTAGCATGTTGGTTTTTGTTTGAAAAACTAAAAAAAAAAAATGCCAGTTAAATCAAGGTGAAGCTATCAAATGATCCAAAGTCCCAATATCAAAATACCTTATATAAGCATCTCTCATCTTGTAATATTTGTTTTCCCAAAAAGCATTCTTTCTTTTTCCAAGGCAACATAGAGACTTTTTGTGACATACCGATTACAAAATTGATCATCCACACTGGAATATATTTTTGAGTTTAATGGAGCACTATTAATAATTATAGCATAAAAGCAGGTGTAAACTGGGATTGTTGTGATAATGAGGACGGAAGTGCCCTTAACCTTTGGAGAAGAACCTCTCTTCCATTGCCCTTTCTTTCTTATTCTCTAATCCCTAGTAATGCCCTTGTTCAATTTCTCCCTTACCCTGGTTCTTTGGTTTTTTCTTCAATTAAAATAACCTGAGTTATAGCTCTTTCTTATTACCTTCATGAAAGTGAACAAGTGAGGCTGTTCAACCTTTCTCCAAAAATTTCTGACCATTCACTTTTTTAAAAATCTGGTTAAATATTAAAAGCTTTGTCATTTAATTTAACTTTGCTCGTGATTGGGCATCCAATTCTGAACAAGTTTAATCTCTGCCTTAAGGCACTCATAAGGCAGGCTAACCCCCCCACACACACACATACATATATACACAAAACCATAATTCCATGTGATAAGTGAGAAAATAGGTTAAAATACCATGCAATGGAAAATGAGAGGAAAGCAAGTAATTTAATTGTAGAGGCCAAGGGTGGCTTTCTAGAAAAGATGACTTCTATTTGATTAAAGATGAGTGAGTACTGGCCTGAAAGAGGACCATTTTAAACAGTAGAAATAAATATTGTGTATTCAAGGTTTAAAGTTACTAATGCTGAAGAGAGCAAAGTTGTTTCTGCAATTTGGTCCAATGATCGTGTCAAGTTTATTAAGAAAATCTTTCTAATATTCTATTGAATCCCTTCCTAATATCAGGTGGTGCTGTAACATATTAGAATAATAGCTCTGTCATTACTGCCAAGGAAATAATTGACTGGAATACAAATCACAACCTTTATGCCAAAGGCTAACCAAAATGACTTAAATATTTTTCTCCTAAATTATAAGCTATACTCTTCCAAATAAAAGCAAAGTACTAAAGACAAACAAAAAATCCTCTAATTTATCTTCATAATGATGATAATGATGATGACTGAGTCAGTTTATCTGCAGTAAATGTAATGGTGCTGGGGACAGGTTACCTGGGTTTGAAACTTAATTCTACCTTACATTGTTCTATGACTTTAATCAAGTTAATTAAGGCATGCATGCCTCAATTTCCTTGCTTATAAAATGGAGAATGAAAATAGCTTTTTTATATTGTAGTAGTATGAATTAAATGAGTTAATACCTTAAAGTCTTCAGAAACTGTAACTGTTACATATTAAGTAAATAACTGAAGTTATAAACTAAATAACTAAGTGTTATTATGAAGAGTGACATCAAATGTTTAATAACTTTTGTGTAGTACTGGATGAACTTTAGCCTGTATTATTAATTTATTAATGATGATGATGATGATGATGGCAGTACCATTTACTGGGTGATTTCTATTACCAAATACTATTGGAATATGTCATATGTCTGTCATTGAATTTTTCCATAATAATACCCTAAGAAAAGGACTTGGGTGTAAATATTTTATTTGGGAGATGATCAAGGAAGCACAAGTGATGGATAAGAGAAAGCAATAAAGAGAAGGGGAAAAGGCCCATAACATATGTAAATGAGTGGTAATCATCCTAAGCTCAGTCCTGCTTAGGATTCTGAAAAACCTAATTGGACACATTTCAGAGTTGTCTCCGACACCCACCCAGAATTTGGAAGCTAGAGTATTTAGCTACTGACCCTTACTTTACAATGGTTGCAAGTTACCTCTGGGACTGTACACTTCTTGGCAATTTTGCAATGAAAAGGTCAACAATATCAAATTGGACTCAACTGGAGTTAACAACAACCTTAAGGCACAATTTATCTAGTGTCCAAGAAAAGGAAATTTTTTATCACAAGGTAAAAGAATTATATATAGAACATCTTGAAACTCAAGCAATTCTACATAAGTATTTTAATTAGTTTCCAAACTAAGCAGCTCCACATAGGTAAAATATCGAGCAAGTACCCAGAAAATATTAGCTTTACTTGTATTAGAGAAGAAAATAGATATGGAAGCAGTCAATCTATAACAACATTATACCTTTGTCCTAAACTGCATATAACCTACATAGTCCTTTGTTTATAGTAGCTATTTGTCTAAAACTCTTTTAAAGAGATGATCACTTTCAAACTGGCCTCATCCATCCTTGGTTTGGGGATTCTTTTTTGTTTTTGTTGTTACTTTTGTTGCCTTATCTTCTCTAACAGACTGTGAGCTACTCTAGTGGAAAAATTATGTTCCTTATGTTGCTAACACAGAATTTAGCACGTGCCTAGCATGATTATTTAAGTCAGGAAGAAAACAAGGAATGGAACAGCATATAAAGCAAAAGAGAAATAATCCTTTAAAATAACGTATTTTACTTATTGAATGTTTTACATATATTAAGTACTTTATATTTATTTTCTAATATCATATTAATCATTCTATTATGCAAGCTTTTTGTTCCATTATACAGGTTAGATTATTGAGGCTTGAGTAGGATAAATAATTCACTCATGTATTCACAAGTAGAAAATAGTAGAACTAAATTTAAAATTGTATATATTTCCTTTAAAAAATTCAAACATTCCTCTAAAACATTATGCTGACTCTAAGGAAAGGGAAGAGAGAATAAAAGATGAGTAAGGCAGAGCAGAAAGGAAAAGAAGGAAGAAAGAAAGAGAAGAAAAGAGGTATGGAAGGAAAGACAGAGAGAGGGAAGGATTAAAGAATCAATTCTGACCTATGGAGGCGTCAAGGCAATATTTACTCTTACGTGAGAAGCTGCTATAGATGTTCTTGATGCTTTTTTGCGCAGAAACCAAAATGTTCTAAGATGAAATCATATAGAAATTAGAAGAATAGTTTCCTGAATTGTCTTGGAGTTATTTAGCTTAGAGAAGTTTTGTGCTTTATTCTGGGAAAGAATGTGATTTCTATATTTGAAACAATTAAAATTAGAATTACATGGTCATTTAATTAAGCTAGGACTGTGGCATTGGAGAACTAACCAACGAAAGGATTAGAATAGAAATAATTTCAGAATTTTGTCTCTGATAGTTTAGTGTCAGGATCGTTTTGGTAAGTTTCTAGATTTAGGACAAAGATTGAGAGTGATGATTTAGATTTAGAACAAAGTGTTGCAAGTGCTTAATTTATTTTCAAAGTCTAATTGCGCCATTTCACATTGTTTTCTGTCATAGTATGATTTATTGTTTTAATTTTCAATACAAATTTTAGGGTTTTCAGAAAAGGACCTTCAGCAAGACCTACATTTGGGATTTGTTTCTCTCCTAACTTCACTGTGGCTTGAGGATATTCAGTTTATCAGAGAGAAAAAGCAAAGACAACGTTTTCCACAGTGGATAACAGTTTCAGATGTCCTCATAGCTTTAATACATTTATGAAAACTGTATGTGACCACGTCTGAGATAATTTGGAGAGTGTAAGACTTTTACTTTTTAGAAATTCTTTAGACTTAGAAGTAAAATACTTGTAAAGTCTGGGTATATTTGCAAATAATTCTTTGGATATCAGATTTTCTCACAATAAAGATCAGACATTAAGAAAGGGTTTCTACTCATTTCCCTAATCATCACTGTAGTAAAAACATTATATAAATTCTTATAATGAGGGTAAGGAAAACAAGTGTAAAAAAGGGCGGAGGAATAGAGAAATATATAGGTAAATATGTAAAAGTGGATCTTTGGAGATAATTTTACTCATTTAAAAGAAGGCAATTAAAGAGAGTGACAGGATTTTAATGATGAACTTCTCAATAATTATGCAAACTATTTATATTTATTCATTTTATAAGCATTTACTGGGTGCCTACTAGAGGAAAGACAGGGAATGTAAAGGAAGTCATTATGTAATCTTGTATAATCTTGTACAAAAGAAAAGTTTAGAAGTCATGAGACTTTCTTAAAAGCATATATTGAGTGAATAATGAAGCATATTCAACCTCATTTTTATAATTTTTTATATAAAAGATATAACATGGATGCTTGCCCATCAATTCAAAATGATCTGCCTCTAACAACGGCAACTAATGAGGTCAACTATTGGCAATAAAGGTGCTTTAAGTGAATCTGTTCAGCTCTGCTGATAGTCTTTATGTACCCTATTTTCCCCAGCCTTAGAAGTGTTTATAAATAATAACATGGGAGGTATGAAATCCTCAAACAATAGTTAACAATTAGCTTTAAACGTTTCTTAGAAACTATACTAAAGTGAGTTAAGAAACAGTGAAAAAAGAAATAAGGACTAAAATTTTAAAATATGATGCAAGAACTATGAAAACATTTTTCTCTGCTTTTAGCTTTAGTGAGAAGTCATAAGTGAAGATGGCATAGTAAGTAAAAACCTCAGTTTTTAGTGGTAATGGAGAAAAAACTTATCCTTTTCTATTTAATACTTGTTAAGGAATTTCAGAGCCCTAGGGCACAAACTGTACAAAAAAATGACTTCTTATGGGATTTTTAAAAAAGGATATATTGTTGAAACTTAACAGAAAAAAATCTAGATATCATTGTGCTTCAGGAAAAAATTTAAAGCTAATATACAACATTGATATGTATTAAATCTATATGTCATGTTTCATTGTGATCTTAATTTCCTAATCAGTCCTTGTCAGCAACATTATGCAATTTACTGTATTGTTTTAGAAAAAGCTTTCTGATAATCTAATCAGAAAGACAAATGTCAGGAAAGCTACAATCACACAAGATACTAAATATGATGCATTTGCATTATGCACGTTGCATCTAAGAACAGTATCTTTTTATAAAGAAACTTGCATGTCAATTTATAATGGGATAAAGTTCGGAAGTTTCTTTTCTTTGAAAAGAGGAAGACATATCAATATCAGGAAGAAAATATTTCAGAACCAAAACCTTAGCATTAAAGTTTGTACATTATTTAACTAAGAAGAAAAGCTTTTCTAAGAGAATAGACTGCGGTTTAGAAAGAAGTACAATTCTAATGAAAATAAATATCATGAACTAAACAGTTAATTGCTGGGTCATAAACTAAAATGAATAAAGTTTTAGGGGCTTACAGAAGTTAAGAAAACATGGGCTCTGAAGGCAGGCTGCCTTGATATTAATATTATTTCTGCCAACTATAAGTTGTATTACTTTGGGCAAGTTACATAATTTTTCTTTGCCTCATTGTATTATTTGTAAAATATAAAAAATAACAGCATCAGTTTAATATAGTGATACTTAAGCACTTAGAACACTAGATAGTATAAAATAAATCTTGTATAAGAGCTTGTTAGTTTCTAAGAAGTGTGTTTGTGGTGGGCAGTTAAGACAGATGCTGGAAGATCACTGGGAAAATGGAGAGTAGAGGTAATAACAAGAGCTCAGTTTACTAAAATATTTGCCTCTGAGGTAGGCAAATAATAAAAAAACACTGGTAAGTTTGTTTTATTTCTGAAAAACATATATACACAGATATATGCATACATCAATTATCTTTAAGATAGTAAAAGGAAAATAGAAGTATATAAAAAATATATAGAATTATTTTAAAAAGTCAAAATAAATTGTCCTGAGTAAAAAAAATTAGAAATCTAAAAGCATCTAAAAGCAAAATATGTAAGTTTTACATTATATAGGTATGTGAAAGTTTAATCGTCTATTTACTGCAGCAGTGTTTAAGGTATAAGGGATAGTTGCTGCTGCTTCAGTTTTTCCCCACTATGCATTATTATTATCTTCCTCATCATGGAAGACTTCTTAGACAAATAGTTTTCAGAACTTCACTCAAAACTATTCAAAAAGAAATTTTCTCTTCCTTCCTAAATAAAAGCATTTGATACGAGAGGAATATAATCAGCTTTATGGTTGCATAAGATGTCCCTTGTTTTTGTCTCCCCTTTGCAATTAAAATCAGCACCCATCCATGAACAAAAGCATCTCTGTCAGGGATCAAGCAATATATGCCAAGGGACCTGGAGGTATCTCACCCATCTGTGCATCAAATAATAGGCAGACAGACTTTGGTATGATATGTACTGTAGAACCAGCAGGGGCCTGTGAGCTGGCTCCAGTCCCACTTGGCTACAGTGGGATAGCACCTGGAAAACACTGACTTGAGCAGATAGGCACAGAGAAAAAAGCCTTTGTAAAAGTCTAGGTTTCCGAAAGAGACGTTCCAGAACTACATTGGAAGAAAAATAAAACAACCCAAAAAATGAATTTGGATGCATTGGAGTGGGTAAGAGGAGTTTTGCCAATATTAACCGCTGTGCGCCCCACCTGCCAAGGTGACACAGCTTAGAACTAAAGGCCAGTGATCTCTCTGGTAGAAAAAAAGGGAGAGTGATGAGTGAGCACCTGGTTTCCTCAGCTGCTACTAACAAACAAATAAACAACAACAACAACAACAACAAAACATAATTTCTCACACACAGTATCCATAGTATTAAATCTGGAACCCCATGGTTGGAGGAGGGAGATCAGGAAGTAGTTAGATAAGAGGGCATTAAAAGGATCCAGTTCCTGCTGACTGTATTATGGACTCCAGCAGGCAGCCCATCCATGAGCTACAAGAAAAATCTCACTTGAAGGTCCCCACCAATGGGTCCATGAACATCTACAATGACCTGAATACCAAATCCACACCTCAACCCATTCTGTAGCTAGCTCCGAGTGTGTGTTCCTGAGCCAGTGGCAAGAATGAGCTTGTGTACACAGGATGTATGCACAGAAAACAGACCAGGATCTCTGGGCAAGGGAGATACCACAATCTTGAGCTGTGGTATCACCTTTGGGAAAACAAAAGAGGCTACCAAGTGCCTCCTGGTTCATTATATGATTGAAATAAAACATACAAGCTTAAGAATTCTGCCACAAGAGAGAAAAAGATGTGTGGAGCCGACATGTCTATACAAGGTCAGAGAAAATCTCCGAATATATAGCAAGACCAACAAAGAATATCTCTCACTTGAAGACAACTAGTAAAGATCAGAGGAGGTGTCTACTCTTTTAAGCATGAAAACAGCAATGTGAAATACCAAGGAATCTAAAGAATCAAGAAAACATACTATCAACAAAAGATCACATTAATTCTCCAGTAAACAAATCCAAAGACATGGAGATCTGCAATTTACCTGATAAAAAATTCAAAATATCTATTTTGAGGAAATTCTGAGCCACAAGTAAACACAAAAAGACAACTCAACAAAATCGGGAAAACAGTACATGAACAACAACAAAAAGAAATTTAACAAAAAGATAGAAATCATAAAAAAGAACCGAAAGAAATTCTGGAGTTGAAGAACTTAATGAATGAAATGGGAAATGCAACAGAAAACATCAGAATAGATCAAGGAGCAGAATGAACCAGTGAGTTAAAGGATAGAAACTTTTAAATAATCCAGTAAGAGGAGAACAAGAAAAAAGAATAAAAGAGAACAAAGAAAACTATGTGATCCATGGAATATCATCTAAAGAGTCAAAATCAGGATCATTGAAGTTTTAGAAGGAAAAGCAAAAGATAAGAGTGCAAGAAACTTATTTAAAGAAATAATGGCTGTGAACTCCCCAAACTTGAGAAGAAACTTAGATGTCCAGTTCATGAAGCTAATAGATTACTCCATTATTTCAATCCAAAACAATCTTCTTCGGGACACACTACAATGGAACTGCAAAAAAATCAAAGACAAGGAAGGATCCTAAAAGCAGCAAGAAAAAAGATTGTAACCACAAAGGGGACCTTACTAGGCTATCAGAGGATTTCTCAGCAGAAACCTTACAATCCCTTAGAGAGAGCCATTATGTATTCAAAATGCTGAAAGAAAAAAACGTTGCCAATCAAGAATACTCTACATGGCAAAATTATCCTTCAGATGTGAAGGAGAAATAAAGACTTCACCAGAAAAATAAAAGCTGAGAGAGTTCATCACCTCCAGATCTGCCTTGATCTGAATGAAGATACTAATTAGTAAGATGACAACAAACAAAAATATACTGAATATACAACACACTGTAAAAGGTAAAGGTGAAGTCAGAAAACTAATTTTGTAATATGATTGTATAGTAACCATTTAATTATAGTATAAAAGTTTAAAAAAAGATTAAAATAATGATAGCTACTATAATTTGTTAATAACTACACAATATAAAAAAGAGATAAATTGGGACATTAAAAATATAAATATGGGGGAGTAAAAATGGTAGAATTTTTTTGTATGCGTTAAAGTTAAGTTGCTATTAATATAGAATGGACTTTTGTATCTATAAGGTGATTTATGTAAGTCTGATGATAACCAAACAAATGATAATTAGGTGACAAGATGCAGGTGTTAGCTAACATTATATTGGTGAATATATTGCAAAGTATATGTATTGCAGGTATAATCATATTATGATATAAGTATCAAATCAACACATTGGACACCTTAAACTTATACAATGTTATATGTCAATTATATCTCAATAATATAAAGTGATATTTATTTATATCTATTATATATATATAGTATAATGTAATAAAAACCAAAATTAAAAAAAAGATACAAAATTGTTACCAATTTTTCAGAGGGAATGTGAAGGGGGAGAGAAAAATAATTTAGAGGAGAGTAGAGGTGACTTTAGGCAAAATGATCAAATCTGAACATGGTAAGTAGAAACATTTTCCTCATCCCTGAGATGATTGCAAGTAAATCCAGCATAGCAGAGACCAAAAATAACTTGGAAAGTAACAGATAAGTGTATAAAATGAATACTAATGTTTTGAATCAAAGAGCTACAGAATTATTCGAAAAGCATATAAAATTTTCTCAAAATGAAGCTTCATAAGGAAACTATTCCTGAAAAAAAATTTAAGTTTAAATAATTTTTTGATGTGACTTTATTTTAATTTTAGCATGAACTTCATTAAAAATGTTTAAAATAGCATCATATAGAATGTAATGAGAACAATGTTGAACTATAAAAGTGGAAGAAGACATTGAAATGTGGATACTATTCATAGCTGCAAATGTAACACTATCGTACTCTTTGCTGTCTATGAACAATTATTTCTAGTACCCACATTCCTTGTGAAGTATTGACTTTGTTTCCCTCCACCTCTGCTCAAGCTCTCCCTGCATCTATACTTCATGGCTAATTTAATGGCTGAGGGAGTCCTAATTACTTGTTAACTGTGTTACAAAACTGTTGTTTTGGAATTGCAAGTGGGCTTGGTCCTGAATCCAATGTAAATATGTTTACTATTTATTTTAAAAACAACTTTGGGAAAAACGGATACATTTGAAAACACAGGACAGTAGTGTCAAATGAGAGATGAGATGTCTTAAGACTCAAAAGAGGTTAACTAAAATCAGTTGGAAATAAAAAAAGCTTTAAAAATGTCATTTATATACACTATAACCAGATCCATGAAGTATATACATATATGCATTCATATACATACGTGTAATCATTATATATCTATATCTACAACAAAATCTTTGCTTTGACTCACTAGCAGGGCTTCGCTATGATGTTTTGATAAACCAGTGAGTAGAGTTTGCTTGTTAAAATATGCTGTCATAATCCCAATGGATCAGATGAAGGTATGTATTACAAGTGGAATGAAATATAGGATTAATATATTCTGAATTTGTCTGATAAGTTTGATCAAAATATAGAATATTTTAATAAATATTTACATAAGTATAACTTCCTTACTCCTAAGAGTATTTGAAGCTGGTTCAAAGAAAATATCACAGAATTAAAAGGAGCACACATAAATTAAGTAGGGAGAAAAAAGATAAAATAAAGATTTTGCTCTAAATTTCTGGAATTGTATGCCGAGACCAATTTGTAAAGTTTCATTTTTCCTCATCTTTTTCATCTTCATCTGTTTAAAACCTAAAGGAAAAATATTCCACTTCTTTACTGAGGAAGTACTTTCTAGATTCAGAAATCCTCAACTATTTAAAATCTCTCTTGTTAAACACTGTATGATGGGGTAGAACTCCAATGTAGTGTACCTTTAACTTGAGGCACAGATTATATAACAAGTAATACTTATTCGATACTTTCTATATGCCAGATGTTGTTCCAAGAACTTTACCTGTTGAAACACAATTCTCAATTAGCTGTGTAATAAATGCTATTATTACCTTCATAGAACCTGGGTCCTGAGAGTTTTAGGTTATAACCTCCTATAGAACATATCTAAACCCTGCAGAGCTAGTGATCTTTTAACCAGTGTAGCAACACTGACAGTAAATGTACTATGGATGGAAATATTTCTCCTCAAAATGATAACCACATATAATAAACTGAAAATATAATACAGTATTTCTTGTCATTAGTCAGGCAATCATTATTTATTAACATTTACTGAACACCCTATTCCAATTCTTATGATACAAATATGTAAATTATAGATTATTCCTAAGCAATTTGTTCCTGTGAAATGTTTCTCTTATCTTGTCTGAATTAGAGAGTTTTATAGGCTTCTCAGTTCCTTTTCATTACATTTTTTTTACTTTCCTAATCAACATACAACAAAACTTAAGAAAACACAGGTGCAAACTATTTGAAAACTAATGAGATTTTGCTTTATTGGATTCAGTAGAAGAAAATCCAATAATTGTTGAATCTGGAAAATTCTGGCACTTGTACTTGGCACAGAAGTGAGCAGCATAACTAATGTTGCACTTTAGTTCAGCTAGATGAACAGACATGGAAACATATACACAAAGACCATTTAGAGAAGAAGTCCTTTTAGATTGGAAAAGACTTCTTTAGATGAAAGAAATGGGCTTTAATTAGGCAAGATATGTTTGATTTTTTTGGATTTCCCACCAAGCTGAATGTAAATATATATTTTAATTGTAGAAATGAGAGAAATGATAAGATTTCAGTATTCTTAAATATAAGCATATTTAAAGATATCGTTGTGAAACTTTAAAACTGTGAGAAAAGTGTCTTTGCACTATGTTCCTTGATAACTACATTTCTTTTCCACGTAGAATATGGTGCTGCACAGAATTAGTTGTGACACATTTAACTTTCCCTTTTCATCAAAGATTATTCGTTTTTGTATTTCTTATTTAGACTGGGGACTAGCACCTTCCTCTATAACTTTCCTATTTGTGGAAGAGGAGCAAAGAAGGACAGGGAAGAGTAATCAAAAACAAATTCTTATTTCAGAAATAAATTAGTTAATGATAAATATATGAATAGGACAGACACTAGCTCAAAGTAAATGCTAAATATTAATAATTACTACAAAAACCCAAGTATCAGCCAGGACCCTTGCTGTCTCTTGAGATATAAGTTAAAATGCCTGGAATACCCCAAATTCTACAGCTTTTGGATGTCTAAAACCCTTGAAAGGATTCCAAGTTTCACATATTATACATTTGCATTTATATTTGAAGCCAAACCCTGTTTTCTTCTATATTCTCCATCCTCTCATATTTCAGAGCAAATAGGTGTTTAATTAAATTGCACTAATGGTAACATCTCAAAATGTTTTGTGAATGATAGCACTTAAATTATTATTTTTTAAATTGAATTGAGTTAAATCTTAAAAAGAGACTCATTTGGAGCAATAAATTTAATAAACAAATTTAATTATAAATTATCAAAGTATTAAAGTTGTTATCAACTAAGAAGGATTAACATAAGAAAAGCAAACAGATTTCAGTTTGGTTTTGTTGTCTAATGTAAATTACATAGAGAAATATCATTAAGTGTCTAGAAAATTTGACTACTCAGAGCAAAGGTGTAAATTAAGTAATTAGAAAGCAGTAAAGCTTTAGAGTCCTTTAGTGTATAACGAGAGACAGTCAAGATAGAAAAGAAAAATAGCTGAAATGAGAAAAGTCATCTGAAAAACTCAGAACTTCCACAGCATGGAAGGCAATAGAAACTGCTTCATGATCTTAATATTGAAGAAAAAATAGCCAATCTTTCTTACACTGGACTATCTACTACTCTGAATTATCTTCTGTCACCAATAGGTAGTATATCTTTATTTTCATGTTGGACACTGTGAGCAGGAAGCAGAGAGGCAATAGAGCCTGTGGTCAAAATGCAATGACAGCTTAGATTCTGCATTGTCATCCCACCTTGTTTATTTTAGAAAAGAATCACTTTAGTTAGGGAAGAGGGAAATGATACAATACTAAACTTATTTACTTGATATATAAAAGCTAAAAATGCATAGCCCTTGGACTCCAGAACATCTGATCTTTGACAGGAAGCACAGGGAGAGATGCCTGCTGGGACTGCCTGCCTCAATATAGTGATATATTTTGAGAGTTTACTTTTGCATTTCTTAACTCTGTTTCTGTCACTTTAGATGAGAATGTTTTGAACCTACCATCTGCATGTTGTAGGCACATTCACTTCAATACACTCAATAAAATGTCACACTGGTATATTTCCTACTCTGCCAGTAATCAAAATAAGCTATTTTCATCCTTAAATGTCTTTCAGCTTCTCCAGTGGCGAAATATATGAGCTTTTTTCTTACCAATTGAGAAAAATGTTGTGAATATAGAACACTCTGCTAAAGACCAGAATGAGACTATAAGTCAAAAATTTATCTAGAGAAATTTTGGAAGTGTAGATGGACACATATTTTAATTGGATCGAATAGGTTCTAGTACTAGTAAATCCATTTCAGATCCTTTATGAATATGCTAATATATAGTGAAATGTGCAATTTAACAGTAAAAGAACATGACACCCTGGTAAACTTTAAAATCACTCTAAAATAGAGATAAAAGTTTTATTATGTTTGCTTATTTACAGTTCATAGACCTTATTTCTTCTTGTTGGTGGTGGTATTCTCTTTCACAAAATTTAGCATTTGCAAAAATAAAAGCACAGAACAAAAAAGATTATAATTTGGAAGAATCTGTCCTATGATGACAGATGACATGTGTTGGGTTCATTCCAATGATGTTTTATCTATCTATCTATCTATCTATCTATCTATCTATCTATCTATCTATCTTTATTTTTATTAAGTTTATTGGAGTATTTGGTTAATGCAATTATATAATTTTCAGATGTACATTATAATTTGACATCTAGATATTCTATTGTGTGATTACCACCCAAAGTCCAGTTGCCTTCAGCTACCATATATTTGATCCCCTTTACCCACTTCACCCTCCCGCTAAACGCTGTATTTGAACCCCTTTACCCTGTCCACCTACCTCCTCCACCCCTACCCCATACCCTCTGATAACCACTAGCCTATAGTCCATGTCCATGAATCTCTGTCCTGTTTCTTTGTTGCTTTTAGGTTTATATACCACATGTAAGCGATATCATGTGATTTTCAACTTTTCTGTCTGGCTCATATCGCTTAGCATGATTATCTCAAAGTCCATCCAAGTTGTAGCAATGACAGTGTTTCATCTCTTCTTATGACTGAGTAATATTCCATTGTATATATGTACCACAGCTTCTTTAGCCAATCTTCTATCCTAGGACACTTTGTTTGCTTACATGACCTGGCCACTGTGAATAATGCTTCTATAAAATCAGTGTGCTAATATCTCTTTAGATATGGGTTTTCAAGTCTTTGGGAGTAAATACCCAGTAGAGAAATTGCTGGATCATATAATAGATCAATTCTTAGTTTTTTTGAGGAACTTCCATACTGTTTTTCATAGTGGCTGTACCAATTTGCCAACAGCAGTGTATGAGGGTTCCTTTTTCTCCACATCCTCTTCAACATTTGTTATTACTTGTCCTGTTGATTCTAGCTATTCTAACAGGTGTAAGATGGTATCTCATTGTGGTTTTAATTTGCATTTCCCTAATAGCTAGCAATATTGAGCGTCTTTTCAAATATTTGTTGGCCATTTGTATGTCCTCTCGGGAGAAGTGTCTGTTCAGGTCCTTTGCTCATTTTTTGATTGGATCATTTGCTTTTTTGTTGTTATTGAGTCATATGAGTTCTTTGTATATTTTGGATATTAGGCCCTTATTGGAGGTGTTGCTTACAAATGTATTTTTCCATTTGGATGGTTGTCTCTTTACCTTGTTGACGATTTCTTTTGTTGAGCAGAAGCTTTATAGTTTGATGCAGTTTTATTCATTTATTTTAGCTTTTACTTCCCTTGCTTTTGAGATCAAATTCATAAAATCCTCTTTGAGCCTAAGATCCTTGATTTTAGTTCCTATGCTTTAGTTCCTAAGCATTCTATTGTTTCAAGTCTTATAGTCAGGTCTTTAATCCATTTTGAGTTAATTTTGGAGTGAAGTGGTAGACAACAGTCTAGTTTCATTCTTTTGCAGGTGGCTTTCTAGTTTTATCAGCATCATTTATTGAAGAGGCTTTCCTTTCTCCATTGTATGTTTTTGGCTTTTTTGTTGAAAATAATTTGCCCATATAAATATGGATTTATTTCTGGACTCTTGATTCTGTTCCACTGGTCTACGAGTCTGTTTTTCTGTCAATACCATGCTGTTTTGATTACTGTTGCTTTGTAGTATGATTTGAATTTGGGCAGAGTGATGCCTCCAGCCTCACTCTTTTTTCTCAGATGACTTTGGCAGTTTGAGGTCTTTTGTGCTTCCATACAAATCTGATGATATTTTTGTTCTATTTCTTTAAAAAATGGGATTTTGATGGGGATTGCATTAAATCTGTATAATGCTTTAGGTAATATGGTCATTTTAACTATGTTGATTATTCCAATCCAAGAACACAAAATATCTTTTTATTTCTTTGTATATTCTTCAATTTTTTTTAAATAGGGTCTCGTGGTTTTCATTATATAGATTCTTCACATGTTTCATTAAATGTATTCCTAGATATTTTATCTTTTTTTGTTGCAATTGCAAAAGGAATTATTTTTTCCATTTTTTTCTAACACTTTATTATTAGAATATAGGAATGCTATGGATTTTTGAATGTTGATTTTGTATCCAAACACTTTACTGTATTTGCTTATTGTTTCTAGTAGTGTTCTTGTGGAGTCTTTAGGGTTTTCTATATAGAGAATCATGTCATGCACCAATAGTGACAAATAGTGAGTTTGACTTCTTCATTTCCTTTTTGGATGCCTTTTATATCTTTCTTTTTCCTGATTGCCCTCACTAGGACATCCAATGTTATATTGAATAACAGTGGTGATAGTGGACAGCCTTGCCTTGCTCCTGATCTTACAGGGAAGGTTTCTGGTTTTTTACCATTAAGTATTATGTTGGCTGAGGGCTTGTCATAGATAGCCTTTATTATGTTAAAATACTTTCCTTCTATACCGATTTTATGAAGTGTTTTGATCATAAATGGATGCTGTATCTTGTCAAAGGCTTTTCTGCATCTATTGATATGATCATATGATTTTTATATTTCAATTGGTTTATGCAATGCATCACATGAATTGATTTGCATATGTTGAACCATCCCTGTGCCCCTGGAATAAAGCCCACTTGATTGTGGTATATAATCTTTTTAATATGTTGCTGTATTTGGTTCACTAGTATCTTATTTAGGATTTTTGCATCTGTATTCTTGAGAGATATGGGTCTGTACTTTTCTTTTTTTTTGTATTATCCTTACCAGATTTTGGTATCAGAGTAATATTGGCCTCATAAAATGAGTTGAGAAGTATTGCCTCCTCTTCGATTTTTTGGAAGAGTTTGAGGAGAATAGGTATTAAATCTTCTTTGAATGTTTGGCAGAATTTACTGGTGAAGACATCGGGTCTTGGACTTTTACTTTTTGGTGCTTTGTGATGATTGTTTCAATTTCCATACTGCTCATCAGTTTATTTAGATTTTCCAGGTTTTCTTGTTTCAGTCTAGGAAGATTGTATTTTTCTAAGTACTGGTCCACTTCTTCTAGGTTATTAAATTTGGTGTTACATACTTTTTTGTAGTATTCTTGCATAACCTTTGTATTTCTGAGATGTCCATTGTAATTTCCCCTCTTTCATCCCTGATTTTGTTTGTGTCCTTTCTCTTTTTTCTTCAGTGAGTCTAGCCAGGGTTTGTCAATTTTATCTACCTTCTCAATGAATCAGCTCTTTGTTGCAGTTATTTTTTCTATCTTTTTTGTTTGTTTTAAATTTCATTTATTTCTGCTCTAATTTTGATTCTTACTTTTTTTTTGATGACTTTAGGCCTCATTTGTTTCTCCTTTTCTAGTTTTTTTAAGATGAAGCATTAGGTTGTTTATTTGGTCTCATTCTTGTTTTTGGAAGTAGGTCTATAATGATATGAACTTTTCTTTTATGACCTCTTTTGCCATGTTCTAAGGTTTTGATATGCTGTACAATCATTATCACTTGTTTCTATGTATCTCTTGATCTCTCTTTTTATTTCTTCTCTGACCCAGTTATTCTTCAGTAGCATGTTGTTTAATCTCCATATATTTGTGGTTCTTCTTGCTTTCTTTTTGTGGTTGATCTCTAGTTTCAAATCAGAGAATATGGCTAATATAATTTCAACCCTCTTATATTTACTGAGGCTATCTCTGTGTCCCAGTATGTGGACGATTCTTGAGAATGTTCCATGTGCACTAGAGAAGAATGTATAAGCAGCTGTTTTGGGATGGAAGACTCTGTAAATGTCAATTATGTCCAACTTGTCTAATTAGTGTCATTTAAAGTTGTTATTTCCTTATTTATTTTCTGTTGGGATGATCTGTTCATATCTGATAGTGGGGTATTTAGGTCTCCTTCTACGATAGTGTTTTGGTCTGTTTCTCCCTTTAGTTCTGTTAGTAATTGCTTTACATATTTCGGGGCTCCCTGATTGGAAGCATAGATATTGATAAGTGTTATATCTTCCTTGTGCATGATTCCCTTTATTACTATAAAATGTACCTAAGTATCTTTCTTTACCTTTTTAATTTTGAAGTCTATTTGTCTGATATTAGTGACATTACTCCCACTTTTCTCAGAATGCCATTTGCTTGAAATATCATTTTCCAATCTTTCATTTTAAGTCTACATTTGTCTTTGGAGCTGAAATGTGTCTCTTGGAAGCAGCATATGGTTGGGTTTTGTTTTATTGATATAATCTACAACTCTGTGCCTTTTTATTGGCGATTTCAGTCCATTTACATTTAGGGTGATTATTTATATATGAGCTCTTCTGATAGCCATTTTAACTTTTGCTTTCTGGTAGCTTGGTGTTTCTATTGCTTCCTTGTCCTTGTATTTCTGTTTTCTTTATTTTGATTGGCTTTTGTGCAAGAAAACCCCTTTGGGTTTTCTTGTTTTGTGCTATATACTTCAGTTCTGAATCTTTGGTGTATGGTTATCATTATGAATATGTAAAGAATAGTTATATATATATACAGTCGTTCATTTTCTTGTGTGTGCTTTATCTCCATTCCCCTTTGTGAATTCAGACCTTCAATTCTCTAGTCAATCACGGTTGTCTCAATTTGTCCCTATGTATGCTGAATGTTCATTACTATCTTGCTATAGCAATTCTCTTATTATTATTTAAGCTTATAATGCTCTGTTCTTAAAAAGGGTTGCACTCCTATGCTACTATTTGCCTGATAGTCACTTTACTCCTAATTATGTATTTTTGTCATTTTGTTTTAGGTGAGCTAACCCCTTTAAGTATTTCCTGTAGTGCAGGTCTCTTAGTGGAGAATTCCTTCAATTTTTGTATGTCTAGAAAAGTCTTAATTTCTTCATATCTAAAGAAGAGCTTAGCTAGATACATTATTCTAAACGATAGTTCCTTTCACTTCATAGTTTAAATATTTAATTCAATTCCTTTCTGGCTTGTAAGGTCTGTGCTGAGAAATCTGATGAAAATCGAATGGGTTTTTCTTTATAAGTTACCATTTTCTTCTCCCTGGCTGCCCTGAGAATTCTATATTTGTGTTGATTTTTGATAATTTTAATACAATGTATCTTGGTGAAAGCCTTTTTGGGTTAAGATCATTGGGTGTTCTATTGACTTCTTGAATTCCAAGGTCCAGCTCCTTCCTTAGATTTGAGAAATTCTCATCCACTATTTGTCTGAAAATGTTTTCTAGTCCCTGCTCCTTTTCTTCACCTTTGATAATGTCCATTATTCTTGTTTCCTCTCCTGAAAGTAATAGCTAGTACTTGAATTTCTCTTTCATTATATTTCATTCTTTGATTTCTCTCTTCTTCCTTCTGATTTTTTTCTAGATTTCTGTCTTTGATATCACTGTTCCTTTCCTCCATTTGGTCAACTCTATTTCCCAAGCTTCCTATTTCACTTTTCAACTCTTGCAGTGTGTGTTTTTTTAATCTCCAGAAGATCTATTTTGTTCTTTTGGGGAGTTTTAATCTCCTTGCTCTGCTCATCTAGGTGTTTTTGCAGTTCTTGAAGTTGTTGATAAGACTTGTTTCAGAATTTGTTGAATGTTTTTAGAAGTACCATCTTAAATTTTCTGTCATTTAAGTCACATATTGTTGGGAGCCATTCTTGCTGAATGCCCTACAAACAAGGTTAAAGTTGCCTGCAAGCTAGAAGTTTGCAGAGCAGGTGGGCTCTGTATTGAAGGAGGAAGTTTGGCTAATGTAAAGAGTTGAACATTCCTTGCCCCAAGGAATAAGAGACAGAAAACAGGAACAAGGATATTTTGAGAGAACTTATGTAAATATCAGTAATTGTTAGAATATCTGTGGATTTTCCTTTTCATGCATTTCCAAGGGTATAAATATGCTGTGCTTAATAAACTCGGGGCGCAGTATTTACTGTTAGCCCTCCCGACTCTATCTTTTGTCTCTCTCTCTCTCTCTCTCTCTCTCTCTCTCTCTCTCTCTCTCTCTCTCTCTCTCTCTCTCTCTCTCTCTCTTTCTCAATCCTCACTCCCCCTCTCGGGAACTGTTCGATCTTAGCCGGCGGGCTTTGGCAACATATTTCTATGTCTGTAAGCTTATTTTCCAGAGATTTTTCTCTTTCTTTCTGAGAGACCTTGTCACTTTGGTTGTTCATGGTGTTTAACGAACTATTTCTCTGCCTGGCATTAACAGAATATTATTCTATTGTTTTTCCAGAAAGTAGATTTCTTATATAAAGGTCTCTCTTTCATCTGTTGCAAAGAAGATGCTTTTCTTTTGGCTTCCCATAGGTGGCATCTAAGCCTCTTGGAACCCTGCTTTATATAAAGCCTAAAATAATGCCTTTTTTATTTTCTCATAGCTATTTAATTATGCTTGCTACCCTCAGTTTCCCTCTCTATCAGTGTCAGTGACAGTTTGGTAGTGTTTGCTCAGATTCCCCTCAGGCTCCATAGTGAACTGTCTCAGAGTGTATGGCAGGGAGGGGCCTTCTGGGTTGAGGGATGGGGGCTGTGGATTAGCCTCAGTTTTGCAACCTCTGCGGGTAAAAATCAACTGTTGTTTCTCTGAGGTCCCACTTCTCTGCCTTCTGCCCTGGTGACTGCAGCCTGCCGCAGGCTGCAGAGATCTCATAGCTGTCTGTCTGTTCATGGAACTCGCTACTCCTTTTCCCCTCCCCCTCCTCCTACAGGAAGCTCCTCCAGTGGCTGTGGGAGGCAGCTTTTTTATTTCTCCCAGTCCACTGCTGGACATCAGGGGTTCTGACCTGTGGCAGCTCTTATGCACAGATCTCACTCTCAGATGTGCTGTGTGCAGTTTGGGTGTTTTTGTTCAGTTTTAGATGTTCAGCTAATTGTTGTTTCAAGGAAAGAGATCTGAGGATGTCTCTCACTCTACCTTGTTTCCCAGAATTCCCAATGATGTTTTTATGTTTCCTTTTAGACTACTTTGAGAAAAGATTTTGATTTGGGTTTGACTGGTATGGTAGGCAGAATAATATCTCAAATGCTCTAATCCCCAGAATTTATGAATATGTTAACTTATTGGCGAAATAGGCTTTGCAGATCTGATTTAAGATCTGAATAAGGAGATTATCTTGGATTATCTGGTAGGCCCAACATAATCACAAAAGTCCTCATAAAGGAAAAAGGGAGACAGAGGAATTAGAGGACATGTGACAACAGAAGCAGAGGCCAGTTAGAATGATATGATTGCTGGAAGAGGGGGCCGGAGGCCAAGAAAAGTGGGCAACTTCTAGCATCTGGAAAAGAAAAGAAATGGTTCCCCCCCAACGCAGAGCCTCCAGAAGGAGAGCAGCCCAGACAGCATGTTGACTTTAGCCCCATAATACTCATTTCACAATCTAACCTTCAGAACAATAATAAAATAATGTATTTTATTAAAATTTATACTGCTTTAAGCCACTAAATTTGTGGTAATTTTCATAGCAGCAATAAGGATCTAATACATTAGTAATTAATTCATCTTCAGCTATAAGAGTAGAGCACATATTAGTCTTAATAAAAAATTGTGTACACTTAAAATCTATATAATTTTATTAACCAATGTCACCCCAATAAATTTAATTTAAAAATTCTTTTAAAAATTGTGTGGCTCACATCGGTGTCTATATGATGGATAAATGTATGGTCAGAGGAATACTTTTACTCTTATTGAGAAAATCAAATACCATCCAAATTCTACTCAGGGAGGAATCTCTTTACTCTCTGACATAATCTATAAGTCATTATTTCCCGTGTTTTAAATTTTTTTCCTCTTTTTTATAGCATACAATAGTAAATCAGGCAGACTTCAGAGATAACAGTATCTTTAGCAGAGATGTTAGCAGAAAGCTTATCAACAAAGCACAAAAATATTTTCACATGTCTCACTTGGAGAAAGACATTTCAGAGACACTACTGAGGGATTGGGCCCCTGAAAGTAATGGTTCAGGATAGATGATCAACATCTAAGTTTTTAGCAGAAGATAGAGACTCTAATTCATAAGTAAGTCTCTCTCATAAAGAAATTTCTTTCCACAGCTGATTGCAGTGGGCGAAGAAGAGAGTGAGGTAATAAAAGCAAATAGAAAACCTGATACAAGCAAAGAAAAGACATCCACATCAGATGAAAAAGGGTTTAAGAATTTTACTGGTTTCTTTATTGCTAAGGATTAGAGTTTAAAACCAGTTTTTTAAATTTCTTTTTCATTTACATCAGTATAGACTCTTGGATTTTAATTTTATTTCATGTATTTTAAGCTTTTACTATCCTTATTTCTTCTGACAGTTAAATTATAGTAGATTTGGAACAGGCCAAAACCACTACTTTACAAAATAAGTGCCTTGGACTATTTAAAAGTTTCAACATATTGAAACAAAAACATTGATAAATTATTTTAGATTAAAAGAGATTAAAGAGATATGGCATCTTAATACAATGCATGTTCAAGATTAAATTTCACTTTGCCATAAAAAATATTATTGCTACAATTAACAAAATCTCTCTAAGGAAGAATGAAGAGAAAATCAGATATTCAGGGACAGAACAGATATTTCTAATAGAGCATTATAAAGGGTGAAATAAAGAGCCCTCCCAGTCTCTGATAATCATCTATGGGCCTTGAGTGTTCAAGATAAAATGAAGAGGTATTGTTTAGAAAACTATTTGTTTAACAAAACTCAGGCCCATCTTTTTCTACTCCAATTACACAAGTGTGTAGGGTTATCAGATTTAGCAAATAAAAACATAAGAAGCCCAGTTAACTTTGAATTTCATTCAATCCCCAAAATGATTGAAGTATTGACTCACGTTACAAGATACATAAAACTAGAAAACATTATGCAAAGTTAAAAAAGCCAGCACAGAAGGCCACATGTTACATGATCTCATTTAGACGAAATGTCCAGAACAGGCAAATCTATAAAGACAGAAAGTAAATTAGTGGTTAACTGGAGCTGATAAGAAAGAAGGCATGTGTAGTGAGTGTTAACTGTTTGGTACAGGGCTTCTTTTGGGGATGATAAAAGCATGCTGGATTTAGATAGTAGAGATGGTTGCACAACTTTGTGAATAATATAAAAACCACTGAACTGAACACTTAGTAAATTTAATGTGTATGAATTCTATGTCAATAAAAATCATTTATAAAAATTTAAACAAAACAAAACAAACTCATAAAAACTGTCAGCTGGCCAAATTTGGTCAGCAGGCTGGAGACTGCCAATCCTATGCCAGTGGTTTTTGTTCTAGACTAGTTGTGGGGGTCAATTTGAGAGCTAGACTCTCCCCTCTGTAATTCAGCTGGTCTAGAATGGTGCTTGTTCTTTCCAGGTGATTCTGGTGTGCAGCTGTGTTTGTGAAAGACAGCTGGTCCACAGCAATATTGATAGCTTCAGGGTTAGTTTAGATCTTTCGTAAAGCCCTGAGTGAGGCAGAATAATGGTTACCTGCCATTATTACCTGTATTTATACTAAATATTTATATGTTGTTTATTTCAATTTGAATTTAATTAAATCTTCTTTATTTTATCTGATGATCATACTAGTGTGTTTATTGAAAATAAATTCAACTAAAAGGTTAATGTTTCTGGATATGAATTTATAATAGTTTTGTTTAATCTTATAATAGTGTGCATAAAACACACATAGACACAATACAATTAATTAGCCTTTCTTTTAGTGCTGTGGAAAAACTTGTAGCAAGTTGCTTAAGTGATAAATTTGAAAAACTGAACACTCAGCTATAATTTAGTTTTGAAAATATATTCCTGGGTAAATACAGATATTTACAATCTCAAAGTTTTAGGAAAAACATACTTCATTTTTTATCATAAATACTGATAAAAATACTTAGCAAATATAAAGTTACTCCATACTACTGGGACTTCTTAACTACCTAACCTTCACTTTTGCCAACACAAAACTCCAAATAAGAAAGAGAATAATCACTAATTTCATTAATGTGAACTCAAGTTTGCACTTTATTTCTCAAAAAATTAATTAAGAGACAGAAAAAAGGTTAAAGTAATATATAATGTAAATGTGGTTTCTCTCTGGAGATTTTACCTTAGGGAAATGGGTGATGAAATTTAAAAGGCGAGAATATAAATCAACAGTCTCGTCATTCTCTGAAAGACCACTACACTAATGACAGCAATTACTTTTAAAGGACTGTTTTGAAATGTGTGGAATTGATCCTTAATAATTTAGCTGTCTCTTTATAAATGTGCTCTCCTTTATCTATGAGAAGTAAGTTACTTCTCCAACCTCATCAATAGTGATGTGTCTGCACTAATTCATCCCTGCTGGCTGTTCCAGTTCTTCTGATGAACAGCATATAGGGAGCACAGTCCCATCGGGGGTTGTTAGATATGTTGCATTGTGCCCTGATAAATAAAAGGAGGTGTTCCAAACCTTTATCCCTTTAGAATCACACTATTTTTTTTTATGTTTACAGATTCATCAATATCTTCCAAGTTGTCAGAAGTCTTATTTTGTATTATAGATTTAGCAAATGGTCCAAAATAAAAATGCATGAATGTGTTGATCTTGTGATCCCAGACATAAAATCAACACAAAGATGTCTTACATTTTAAAACTTGAAAAATATAGTTTTTCTTTGACTTTGTATACCTGTTACTGAAGATTGCATTGTAACTTGTATTTGCACATATAGGAGTGGCTCTTGGCCCAAAGCAATTATATTTTCTCTTGTTACTTGGTGTGGTCTATGTTGTGCTACTAAAAAATAATTTTTAATAAGAAGAAAAGTATTTCCTCTGTGATTTTTCTCCAAAGCCACATATATTATTATGATTTCATCCTATAGTTTAAGGCAGGGGTAATTTTTTTCTATGTAGGACAAATTAGTAAATATTTTCAGTTTTGTGGGTATAAAGTCTCAGTTATCACTACTCCACTTTGTCATTATAACATTGAAGAAGCCATAGGAAATATGTGGCTGTGTTCCAATAAATTTTATTTACAAATACAGGCAATGGCCTAGACTTGACCTATGGCTATAGTGTTGTCTATTAGTACAAAGCATTATCTCTTTTGAAGGCCCTGGTAATTTTCAAACCCTTTGGAAAACAATCATATTAAACTATGACTAGTCTTCCACAATTTATTGTAAATTGTCTTACCAAATTTTTCTACCAGCTGTCTGAGACTGGGAAAAATACAGAATATTTTTTATTAAAAAAAGTTCAAAGACAAAGCAATATTCTACAAAATGTGTGTTAAAGAAGGCTAATTATTCAAGAAACGAATAGATATTATAATAAAAAAGGATCAATTGTACATTTAAAAAGGTGATTTTAAAAAGGTAATTAGGTTTCTTTGCTCTTAAAATTTATCAGTCTTTAATATGCTAATGTATATTATAGATCTCCAAGACTGGATTATAACATAAATTGTTTTCCAAATAGTACCTTAATTTTGTAATGCACCTGTAAAACTTAAAAATATTGATCATTATCAAAGAACATAGTCCACATGGGCAGCTATTCTTAGGACATGCCTTGGTAGCCAGGTAGGTCTAAAGTTCTGCATTTAAGACCTAGAAGAGATGGAGAAAGCACAAAACGGTCAAAGAAGGAATGTCGCTAAAGAACTGTTCCATGCCTCAGAGTGAAATTGTTTTTTCAATAGCAGTAATATTCTGAGCAGTGAATGATGTTAAAAAAGTTATAGAAAGATTTGTTCTGTGGTTGTTCAATGGGAATTAATTTAAAAATAAGTATATATTTTGTCAGAAGAAGTATCACATACTCATGAAGATAGACCCAAATTGAAAAAAAGTATATCCTAAATGAGCCATTAAATGTAAAATTACATTTAATCTTTATTAGAAATATGTTTTGGGTATATTGTACAAGAAACTGTTTACCTTTTTTCTATTTATACTATCAGTTTTTTTCATTCTGGGAAGCATCTTTGCAATGACATTCTCTTAGTAGGAGAATGAGCCCACAGTTTAATGAGAATGAAATACTTTTCTACACTAATTTTAGAATAACATTTCTATTACTAAATCCTTTTTTAATATTTGTAGAGAAACTCCACTATAAAAGTAAAAATATCTAGCCAGCTCTAGAAATATAACGCCTTATCAAGATGAACGGCATAAAATGACACTCAGTTCTCATATTTATCGTAATAAAAACTGTGACAATGCAAAGGAAAAAAATGATAACAGGCATTCACACTTTAAAATTATGTTTTCTAAAAGCTTTAAATAAACTATGAAGTTCTGAAAATTACCCTTGGAAAATTAAAGTTACATAATGCTAACTTTAAGTATTTACCTATATATTTTTAAAATTAATTTAAAGTTTTATTATACTGATAAGAAAAAGTTTATTGTTGCTCTGTTCCTACATGATTTTTATTCTTCATGTATTTAATTGGTATCTTCTAAGCACTAAGCATTGAACGAGGCTTTGGATTTGGAACAGGACACTCTTTTTGTAAGGTATTTTCTGGTTTTCAGGGGCCTCTACTCTCTTCCCCAAATTTAGGCTTTTAGTATTAACTCTAATTGTCCAACATGCTTCACAAAGGTAAATTCTTCTTAAGCATTGTGTCATAAGCTTCAAAATTACCTTTCACTACTTTTTGTTTTCCACCACTGTGTAATTATTTGTTCAATTTTCTAAGTCTGCAGAGAAAAATGACTAATCTAATTCTTACCAAAGTATATATAGCTAATGTTAAAGTCTCCATGGATATACTTGCATTTTAAAAGTTATTTGGTACTATAATATCTAAGTCTCTAGTCCCATTTTAAGTTTAAGGCAATATTGCTCTTGTGTCATATTTTATAAATTATATTGATCTGCATCTTCTTTCATCTGGCTGCTGTTATATTGTTTCTATGTTCCCACTGTTTCTATTGTTTCTCACATTTTAACTGTCTGTTGTTATACTTTAATATATATTGCAGTAACCTAGAATTCCTGACATTTTTTAGATGAGTAGTCCATATATTTAACCATAAAATTTCAGGGTAATTATTATAACTGTAGAGTCATTTTTACCTATATCTATTAATTTTTAAAATAAAAAAGTTGAGTTCTAGAGATGGTAACACAAATTCTTACAAAACTCATATCTCAAAGTTCCATATTAATAATATTTTTGATGCAAAGTTCCATATTAATAATACTTTTGATGAAATGTAATTGTAGAACAAATTTTGATAGCAGAAATAGTACCAAACAGCTCTAATCGCAGAGTCTTTTATATGTGCCAGACATGATACTTCTATTAGTTGTGATCCTTGCAAATATATCACAAGATTGATATTATATTTATTTAATGTAGGAAAGTGAGAACCCAAGAAGTTTAACACCCATCTGGAGAATACTACTTTGAACTCAGTTATATCTGATTTGGTTATGTCACCTTTTCTCTCACAACTTACTGCCTCCCTGATACTTTGAAAAGATCTAGATTCCATGGCTAAGTCAGATGTGAAATAATTTTTACTGAATATGTTTTGTTTCTGTTCATTTTCTGAAGTATCATTTATCTTTATCATACATATAGCATTCTCTGTCAATAATATACTGGCCTCTAAACAAAGAAAACCCAAAATGACCCCAAAGAACTAGAGAATAATGAAAATATATGCTAAAGGTTAACAGTATATAAAAAACTATTTGTTCTTAATGCCCAATGGAGTTTTATCCTTTTGACAAATATATTACTAAGAACTAAGGGATGATGTCTTCAAATCCTTACTTATAACAAGATTAACCTTTGGAAAATTTTCTTTCTGCAAGTAGTGCTTTAAACATAAGTCACATTGCCAGCCAGCTCTAGATTTTGTAATTGTCAAGTAAGTCTTAAGAAGGTGAGAAAATATAATATATGTAATTACATTGCCACCAATAAACAATAGTTATAATTTATCCTGCAGAAACTACCCTATTTTATATGCTGGTTTCTTATCCACATTAAAATGTGCTATCCTTTCGTCTAAACACAATCTTTTTGAAAACCCCATCTGTGTCTACTTATCATTAATAAAGAGCATAGATCATACATTTTTGCAGAATGATTGAACTCCAGATGATGATCATTTAAAGAAAACAGCTACCCATTGTATGTTTCTGCTGAACTATTTGATATTGGTAATGATAAAATTTCAAGAGCCTGACTGTAAAAATAGATTCTAGTACTACTTGTTTATAATGACATTTGGTATTTTACTAGAATTAATCTTTCAGGCTGCTCTGCTTAAGTCTTTCATGATCTTGTCATAGCAGAAAAAGCTGAAAACAATCTAAACTTATCTAAATATATCAGAGACAGAACTCAAGACCAGAAAGGTGTATTGGTTTTGTTCTGATGCACCGATTCCTTTGTCCCAGCCTGAAGTCCAACAGGCTACTGCGGGACTCAGGAGGAGGTTGTGCAAGAATTTACATGTGTTCCCCTCAGATGACATTGCAGACTGAAACTATGTTGGGTTTAAGGCTAGTGAGTAAGGATGCATGAAAGAGGCACACTCTGAAATTTCCCATAATTATGGAGAATATTTTAGAGTATTGAGCATAATTATGTCAAGAAATATATATTTAAATGTTCTTAAAATTCTTCCAAAATACTGATTGCCTTAAGGTGGCCAAATATGCCACAGTGGAAACGTCCAGCATCTGGAATAAGCTAATATATATCCTAGCTGTTCAAGACACTTTTTACCGTCATAAGTTGGTGGTAATTAAAATAATGTATATTCACATTCCTAAGAAATGACAAGATCTAACCAAAAAAAGCATATAAATCTATCATCTATTTTGAAAAAGACTGTCTAAAATTTTGATGTCACAGCACCTCTTTTAGAGAGGCTGAAAGAAAAATATATCAATATCACTTGCCATTTACTGTGTTTTATTGTTACCCTGCAGGATAACTTCTCACAAAGGCGAATAATAACAAGTAGTTAATTTTATCAATAGTATGAGACCTAGAAAATAACTGCATTGGATATGGATTAGAGAATATTGATGAATATCATATTTATAACTGTTATTTTTTTTCAATGGTTAGAAATAACTGGAGTCTATAGGTGAGTGAGCCTTGTATACTCAATTCTTACAAAAGTAAAAAGAGAGTCTTGGAAACCTCTTAAAGAATAAATCTGAATAAAATAGTAGAATGATGATATACTAAATATTTTTATATAAAATCAGTTTCTTTTTGTCTACCATGATAGTTCGTGAAAACTGCTGACTTTATTTTTGGTGTTTTGTGGCAGAGATCGTTACTGTTTTATATAAAATATGAGCTATGTGGCATATGTGGCATTCAGTGCAGAAGATCTTGAGCCAATAAACGGTGTTTAAAATTGCTGTTTCTGTAAGACACACTCTGTCACTGGCAGTGAGCCTATGCAGTCTGTGTAGAGAAATATCTGGCTTCTAATTAGGTGAAACATACCCTATATATTAAGCTGTAAAATTGATGACTCTAAAAAAAATGTAATATTGCTTTTATTTCAAAACATTGCTAAGATTAGCAAGTCCTGAAAACTGTGTGCTTTCCTACCAGGAAGACAAATGCAAAGCCAATTTCTAAATTAATCAGAATAGTGAAAAATATTTTTTACAAAGATATTCACAGACCTGACACTTAGAAAATAATGAGTGCATTTCAACTAGATGAAATAATAAGGATGAGTTTGCAGTTCTCCAGAGTTATTTTTGATTTTTGATGGTCATTAGTTCAGTCAGTTGCACAATAATTGGTGAATCTGAAACATAAATCTCAGGGACTAATTCCAAACTCCATACTTTTAACCAGTGTACTATATGTCCTTCTTGTCCACACTTTCTTACTGCTTGGGATCTCTAAAATAAAGCTCTCTAAAGAATATAAAGCATTGTGAATAGCTTAAAACATCGGGTGAGATTTTAAAGGAGAATAAGGTCAAATATATTTCATGAAGAAATCATACCACTTAAATACTCACTTTTTAGCTGTCCTATATCTTGTCTCCCCCAAATAATATATTTAATAAGCTATTTTTGTCAGCCTTAATTATATAATAGAAATATATTATTTGGAGTTTATCCTATAACGGTATGGAATATACATGTCATACTAAGAATTTGAGAGATCTGGAGATAAAAATAATGACAACTTATAAGTGTTTAGTGTAAATTCTCTCCCATATTTGGTATTGTCTCAAATTAAAGTTGAGGATTTGTTTTAGCCTGGGGTACTGCTTTCTGGTCTGCCCATTACCACTGTGTTATATCTGTTCATGTTGTTACCTTTACTGAAAAGTTTGTTGCCACATAGCTTCAGACAGTTCAAATGGTACACAATATTCAAAATCCTGATTAAATCCCAACTCCTCTAAGAAATACTCTCTTTTCACCTAGTCTACATTAAGATGTTTCCATTCTAGATTCTTGCTCCTTGCAATAATGAAAATATGAAAGCAATCTAGGTGTCCACTGTATATATATATATATATATATATATATATAATGGAATATTACTCAGTCACAAAAAAAGAATAAAATCTTGGCATTTATGAAACATGGATATTATTCTACATGATGGTCTTATTCTACATGAAATAAGTCAGACAGATAAAGACAAATAACATATGATTGTACTTATATGTAGAATCTAAAAACAAAACAAAAACACACTCATAGAAACAGAGAACAAATTGATGGTTGCTATAGGGGAGAGGGGTTAGGGAATGGGTAAAAAAGATGGAAGGGAATATAGTCAATAACATTGTAAGTTTTTAAGTTAACCTATGAGTACTAGACTTAGTAAGGTGATCACATTGTAAGACATATAATGTTTAATCACTGTATTGTACATCTGAAACTAATATAATATTGTATACTTACTATACTTAAATTAATTAATCAATAAAATACGAGTATGTTCCTTGCTTTATAGTTTTCAAATAACTGTATTGCAATATCTTTTTCCTCTCCAAATCTCTGAGCTGCAGTATCCAGAACAATGTTTACATTTTTGTAACTTGTAAAAGCTCATAGTATACTCAGGGGCATACTATGAGGTTTAAAGATCAGCAGATTGACTATAGTTTCATAAAGTATACTAATTTAATATTCCTTTGAAAAAATGACTTTTACAGGTTTTGCTTCCTCAGGATATAAAAGGTTGAAAATAATGTCATTATTATATTTACAATAAGAAAAAAAAACAGAAAAAATTAAAAATCATCTTTCTTTCTATTTGAGACCTGAGAGGTCAAGGCAAGCAGGTGGACTGAATTCTAAAAGGCTATAGAAACACTTGAAGGCAAGACGGGACATATGAATGAGATACATCGTCCATTTATATATTATAGATCACAGGAAAAAGAGTTGGAAATCATAAATATGAATACAAAGAAGATGACTGAAATGTAACAAATGTTTAAAGGCCAAGTATGGACTTGCATTCAGTTTAGAATTCTTGGGAGGACCAGATTCATGGGAAATACACAACCTTTGACATTATTTTTCCATGGGCTTTCTCTGGGTAATAAATATTTAGGGCTGAAAACTGAGGGAGCCGTTTTGGTAGTTTATGCATTCAGGGCTCTATAAGATCTGAGGGAGGAATAAGAGAAGCTGTTCCACCATCCTGACCTACATAAAAAAAAATGGAAGTGGCCAACTACTGCTGACAACTCTGCTCTGAATAAGGTAAAGATCCTGCTCCTTAGGCTTAAGTTCACAGGGCCTGCCTAAAACTGAGACTAAAATTAAAACAGAAGATATGAGAAACAAACATTTTCCTCCCTCCCACCATTGATGAGAGGCTTACAAAGTGTTAAATGCAATAAAAGCTTATCACTAGGTTAAGGACAAGAGTACAGAGGGCTGCCTCTTCTATGATTTGCATGTATTACACACTAAAACCTGAAGTTTAAGTTGGAAAGAAGCCCTCAAAAAATCTCTCCAGGGCTTCAAAACACACACTAAACACAAGAGCTTCAACAATCACTGAAACAATTTAAAATACTGAAGGGAAATATAGCAACTACAAAATCCACATCCACTCAAATACTGGCTACAGTAGCAAACTTTACATACTAATGATGCAAAACAAGAATAAGCATTCATATTTTCAATTACAGTCATGTGCAACATCACGAATGTTTTGGTCAAAGATGGAATGCATATACAATAGTAGTCTCATAAGATTAAAATGTATCTGAAAATTCCTATCACCTAGTGACATAGTAACACAACACATATCATGTTTGTGGTGATGTTGGTGTAAATCTATTGCTCTGACAGTCGTAAAAAAGTGTAACACAATTATATATAATACACAATAATTAATAATAATAATAAATGACTGTTACTGTTTTATAATACTATACTTTTTATTGTTATTTTAAGTGTATTATTTCTGTTTATTAAAACAATTTCCTATAAAACAGTATGCCATGTTATGCTGGCAGCAGCCTCATATATCTCATGTTTACTATGTCCCTTGATTACATTATTTTCTATTGTGCTTGATTTAGTCTTGTGTCGTTTTATACAGTAACATGCGGTACAGGCTTGTAGCCCAGGAGAAATAGGCTATACCATGTATCTTAAGTGTGTAATATACCACCTAGGAATGTGTAAGTATACTACTCTATGATGTTCGCACAACCAAATTGTCTAATGACGCATTTCTCAGGATATAGCCTCGTCGTTAAGTGACACACAGCTGTAATTACTTTAGTTTCTAATTTTTTTTTACATATAATATTTGGCATTCAACACAATAATTATAAGGCATGCAAAAAAACAAGAATAAAAATGACCCATTATGAAGAGAAAGAATTGTCAACAATATTAGACATTGTGAAATTGGTTGTAATGTTGAAATTACTCAAGAGGAATTAAAAATCAATAAAGAATCCAAGAACAGTGGGAAAATATTAAATGGTACAACATATGTGTTTTTATCTTAAAAAGAGAGTAATAGAGAATGGAGCAGAAGAAATAATTGAAGTAATAATAGATAAAGATTTTCTAAAATTTATATCAGATAAAGTACATTTCTGATCAAGAAATATTACTAACAATGAAGAGCTAAATGACAAAATAATAAAAAATCAATTTATTAAGAAGCCATAACAAACTTAAATGTGTATGTACATAAAAAATATAATTTCAAATTCCATAAAGCAAATCTGATAGAATAGAGAAAGTAAAGACACAGGCACAATTAGATTTATCTCTCAGTAATGTATAGGTTTATAGCAATATATAGACAAAACCCAAGAAGGGTGTAGACTTGCATAACACTACCAAATAAAGTGACCTGATTGACGTTAATAGAAGAACCACTAACATGAGCAGATTACACATTCTGTTCAAGTACAGCTAAGACTTTCACCAAGATAGACCATAATATGAGCCATAACATTTTAGTAAATTAAAAAAATATATTGTTCTTTGAAAATAGTGGAATTAAACTAGATATAAGAATAAGAGAAAAAAACCAATATGCTCAACATATCTGAAAAATAAAAAACATACTTTGAAATAATGCATGAGTAAAAGTATAAATTACAAAAAATATTAAAAAACATTTTGAACTAAATGAAAATAAAGTCACATATATTAAAATCTGTAGGGTGCATCTAAAGCTACTTAAAAGGGAAATTTATAACATTACTAATTTTACATAAAGTAAGCAAAAGAAAGAAAATAATGACAAAAGTAATCAATGAATTAGAAAACATTATAGAAAATAAATGGAAGTAAAAGCTAGTTGGCTGAGAATGTTAAAATTAGTAATCTTTTAGCTCACTTGATCAATAAAAAATAATACAAGGCTTAATTTAATAATTACAGAAATGAAATCTTACCAAACCAACAGATGTTAAAAAGATAAAAGGTAGTATTGTGAATATTTAATTGCAATATATCTTACAATTTTGATGACAGTTTTGATGACTTCTTTAAAGATAGTAACTTAAGAATTTAATATTCTGAAATTAAATAAAATTCATAGTTAAAATTTTTGTAAAAAAAAATCTAGGCCTACTTGAATTTTTTATTAATGAATTCTATCAAATTTAAAGAAATAAAAAATACCAATTATAAGTAAATTCTCTATAAGTGGAAGAGGAGAGACTATGTACCAACACATTTTATAAGAATAACCTTACACTGATACTAAAATCAGGAAAGACAGTATAATAACTAAATAAAATTACAAAACCATATTCCTCATATAGAGTCATTTATTTTGTAAACACAAAATATTAATAACTTGAATGCAGCAATATCTAAAAATAATATATAAAATAATAGCACATCTTTGTCATGTATATTTATTTTTAAAAAGCAAGATTGGTTTAATATTTAAAAAGAAATGGAATTGTCTACAGTAACAAAGTAGATAAGAAAATAAATAATAATCTCAATAGGTACAGAAAAAGAATTTTTAAAAATTTAATATTGACCCATGTTAAATTTTTCAGTGAACTCAGAATAGAAGATAACATCCTCAACTTGATAAAGTACATTTACAGAAAACCCACAACTAGCTGATAGTTAATATTATGGATTGCTTTTATCCTATAATTAGAAATAAAATAAAATATTTTCACTCATACAATTCATTTCTAATCAAAATAGCACTGTGTTCCTAACCAGTAATGTAAAGCAAAAAAAATTTTTTAAAAAAGGACATGAATATTAGAAAGGAAAAGATTCTGTCTTCATATGCAGATAAACAAAACATTTAAGAAATAACTCATAAGAAATCTTTAAAAATAGCAACCAGAACAATATGTAAAATTGGCAAATTTATAGGCTACAAATTCAGTATAAAAACTAGTTGTATTTCTACATAAAAGCAATGAATAATTATAAAAATATTGAATGTATTTATGTCATATTTAAATTACATTATTAATGACACAGTTTGTGAAAGACATATGAGACTTGCACACTGATATATAGAAAATATTGCAAAGGTTAAACAAAAAAGACCTAAAAAGACTTACCATGTTCATAGACTAAAAAAACTAAGTTTCTTATGGTATCTTATTTTTCTAAAATTGATTATAGTAGTTACTTTTTAAAAATATATTGAAGTTGGTTTTAAATTTTGTGTGGAAATACAAAAGACCTAGACTAGCCAAATTGTTTTGAAAAAGAATAAAATAAAATGACTAACACTAATTTCAAGATTTTATAAATTGCAACAGCAACCAGTACAGTGTGGTATTTGCATGAAGATAGTCATATATATAGATGAAGAGAAAGGAGTAGACAGAGTACACACACACACACACACACACACACACACACACACACACACACACCAGTTTTTAGCTGTACTTTTTATTGTAAATATACTTTCTCAGATTAAAGGAGTTATCTTCAATTGCTATTTGTTGAAAGTTTTTATCATGAAAGGGTGGTGAATTTTATAAAATTAATCTGTTGTGATGTTTCTCAGATTTCTCTCCTTTGTTTGATTAATGTGGTAAATGATGTTACATATTTTTCAAATGTTAATCTAACTTTACACTGCCAGAATGAATTCCAGAATAATGATATATTTTCTTTTGTTTATAGCATGTTTTGATTTGCTAATGTTTAACTTTGATGTTTATTTGTATCTATGTTGATGAAAGGTACTGATTTTTTATTTACTTTCTTGTAATGTCTATTTCAGATTATAATATCAAGGTAATATTGGTCTTATTAAATGAATTAATACATGATCCTTTTTTCTCTATTTTCTGTTATATATTATTTTCTCCTTATATGATTGGCAGTATTCACCAGTAAAGTCATCTTGTCCTGAAGTTTTTTCTGTGGCAATTTTGTTTTGATTTGCCCTTTCTGTTTTGTTTTAGCATACTTTATTTTAAGAGTAGTTCACAAAACTAACCTTTAAGCCATTCTACCATCATAAAAACTACAAATGTTTAGTTCATTGCTAAAAACAATCTTTAGTGGCAGACTTTTTAATGTAAATTAAAATCCATTTTAATAAATTTTTAGATAGTTACTATAGGAACACAGGAAAATGTAGTTCTTATGTCCTTGTCTTTTATATGGCTGCGTTTGCACCAATCTTATTCTTACAAAGACATTTCAAAACTATCGAGAATTAATTTAAGTGATTATACATGCTTCAACTTATGTTAAAAATTTAGTTAATTATAAAAAGTACTATCTATAAATACTACCAGAAGTCCTGATATCTTTTCACTCTGCTTATGATGAAATTTTGATTTGTATTTTATTCTATCTGTTACCATCATGGTCCAAACATTCAATAGTATGGAATTCATCAAGCTATTCATATGAGCTTTGTTTAGTTTTGTTTTTTGTATTGTATATATTTTATCATCTTTCTACTTTCAAACAATTAATGTTTGATATTTAAATATGCCCTTTATAACTTACACACAATTGTTTTATGGTATTTTTTATTCATTTTTACAATTTTTTTCTTAAGACACAATAAGAATTCTAGGAAAAAATGGCTTAAATTAGCTTCTTGACCTATACATATATAAAGTTTTATGAAAGAAAATCTTCAGGAACATTGCCAAAATTAATATGACAAAGTTCAAACACACACAGAAAAAAGCAAAATTCAAAGGATATCTTGTATATTTCCATGTCTATGTTTTTATACCAAAAGAGACAACATTATAGCACAAATTCAGAAGAAGAAAAAATGTCTTTTATTTTTTTCTTGCCTGAAGCAATTATTTGAAAGCCAGTCTTTGAAGTAGAAGCTGTATAAAGCATTTATATTAAAAATAAAGAAGAAAAATATATAGCATACAATTTCTCTCTAATTGTAATATATTTCTCTTGTAAAAATGTCATACTACAAGATAAACTTAAAAGTCAAATGAGCTCCACATAAATTTGAGTTAAAGTCAGTGATTTTTCCTACCTAATTTTAATACATAATAAACAGGTTGGCAATAAAATCTTCAAAGGTGACTTATAAAGAAATTATTTGCTCTGAGTTGTGTAAATAATAAAAATGGCCTTTGTGTATCTGTGTCTGTGTCTCTGTGTGGGTGTGTGTGACTCCAGTAAACCCAGGGGCAAAAACTTCTCCTAATATACCAATTTTTAAATATCCTTTGAAGGCAAAATGTTCATTGGTTGAAAGAATCAACATAGTTAAAATGACCTTATCACCCAAAGCAATGTAAAGATTTAAAGCAATCCCCATCAAAATCCCAACAGCATTTTCTAAAGAAATAGAATGAAAAATCATCAGATTTATATGGAAGCAGTAAAGACTCTCAATAGTCAAGGCAATCCTGAGAAAAAAGAGTAAGGCTGAAGGTATCACTCTGCCTGACTTCAAATTATACTATAAAGTAACAATACTCAAAATACCATGGAATTGGCAGAAAATTAGACACACAGAATACAATTGAGAATTCAGAAATAGACCTTTATATATATCGGCAAAAAATTGTTGACAATGGAGCCAAAAACATACAATGGGGAAGAACAAGCTTCTTCAATAAATAGTGCTGGGAAAATTGGAAAGCCACATGCAAAATAATGAAATTGACTGCTATCAGTCACCAAACACCAAAATTAACTCAAAATGGATCAAACACCTAAATATAAGACCTGAAACAATAAGTTGCAAAGAGAAAACACAAGTACTAAACTTATAGACCTTAGATTTAGAGAGGGTTTTATGACTTTGATTTCAAAGTCAAGGATAGTAAAAGCTAAAATAAATGAATGGGATTATATCAAACTGAAAAGCTTCAGCACAGCAAAAGAAACCGTCAATAAGGCAAAAAGCCAACCACCTAATTGGGAGAAGATATTTTCAAACAAAGCTTCTAATAAAGGGCTAATATCAAAAATATATAAAGAACTCATACAACTCAACAACCAAAAAACAAACAGTCCAATTAAAAAATAAACAGAGGACATGAAAAGACATTTCCCCAAAGAAGTTATACATATGGCCAACAGACATTTGAACCAATGCTCAACTTTACCAGTTATTAGGGAAATGCAAATCAAAACCACAATGAGATACCACCTCATACCTGTTAGACTGGCTATTACCAACAGCACAAGTATAACAAATGTTGGAGAAGTTTTTCGGGAAAAGGAATCCTTATACATTGTTGATGAGAACGTACATTGGTACAGCCACTATGAAAAACAGTATACATGTTCCTCAAAAAATTAAGAATAGAATTACCATATGATCCAGTAATCCTTTCCCTGGGTATCTATACCCTCCAAATTGAAAACATTTATCTGTAAAGATATATGCACCCCAATGTTCATTGCAGCATTATTTACCGTGGCCAATACTGGAAAAAACTGAAGTGCCCTTTAATAGATGATTGAATAAAGAAGGTGTGGTAAATGTATAAAATGGAATATTACTCAATTACAAGAAAAGATGAAATACTACCATTTTGGACAACATGATGGATCTTGAGATTATCATGCTAAGTGAAATAAGTCAGACAGAAAAAGTTGAGAACCATATGATTTCACTCATGTGTGGCATATAATGCATAAAGCAACAAATGAACAAGACAAATAAACAGTGACTCATGGACACAGATAAAAGTTTAGGGGTTACCAGATGGCAGGAAGAGGAGGAGTTAGAAAAGGGTAAAGAGGGTCAAATATATGTGATGAAAGGAAATTTTACTTTGAGTGGTGAACACACACTCAATATATGTATGTATTATTGAATTGTACACTTGAAACCTATATAATTTTATTAACCAATGTCACCACAATAAATTTAATAAAAAATGACATGACAATAGTCAAACACAAAGTATATTTATAAATAATACTTATTAGTAATGAGAGAAAGGCAATAAGGCATAGGAAGAACTGGAAAGCAGGATGAAAGATTTCTTCTCTAGCTGTGCCATTCATTACTGGATAGTTTGTGAGTTACTTAACCTCTCCACATCTCCTGATTGGCTAAACGTTAAGGTTGGATTAGATCATTTCTAAGTTCTCTTCTAGCAAGAATAAAGCTAACATGTGGTTTCCTTAGGAGATTTTCAATTTTTGTTTCAAGTACGGGAGAAAAAAAGAACATAAGATTTTCATGTATTGAACGTAGTGTTTTATGCTCATTCTGCCTCATATAACTAACTGAAGTTTATTCTAGGTAAAATACTTTAGGTTAATTTAAATGTACTTCCTAAGGATTTTCTCTTTTTCCTCATTCGTTATTACTTGGGTGGCATCTATATTGTCATGTTAGCTGCATTGTTTGATGACCTATTGGTGTCTCAATGGTATTATCTGCTGAGGTGTGTACATCCATCCTCCAGTCTGATTCTTGCTGTGGCCTCCTTCCACACTGATATCCTCTAAAGGATCTGAGTCCTGATATGCATAGTCCAATCTCCCTCTTGTCACAGCCCTACAATACATTTAAGTCCGCTGGCTCTTTTAACATCTGTAAATATTTTGGGAGCATAGGAAAATTCAGCTGTTCCTTCATGCCATTCCGGAAACAGGAGACACCTTGTTGGCTGCCTCGGTAAATCTCAGTTAACTTCCATGTATTCCCCTAGTGAATGCGCATGAAGCTGCTTGGGAGGTAAGACAGGGTTTAGTTATATTTTGGATTCTCTAAACTGTGGAGATTGGATTATATCCCCTTACCAGGACATAATCAGAGGGGCAGATAAAAGATTTACTTCACAGAGAGATACCTCAGTATCTTAATTTATCACTTTGCTTCGTTTCATACTTTTTATTTGTCACTTTCCCCAGGCTTATAGAATTTTTATTTAATTACAGATGATTGTGCTTGAGAGGAATAAAGGTCAAAAGGATCATATCAGGTATTCTCTTTGTAATCATTAAGATATAACCTTAGTCCATATGCTCAGAATTTGAAATGCATTTTTTCCCTCAAAACGATTGCCATATTCTTCAAAACTCTGTTCTGGATTTCAAAAACTCTTAGTATTTTTCTTTGTCACTTTTTCTTGAGGGCATTAAAGGTGGCTGGTTGAATTTTGTTTCTCTGGCCTGAGGAAAACCATATGCACAAAGAGTAAGCATATAGAAATGCACAAGGTAGTTCTTAAAAATATTTTTCTTCACATAACTTGCAATGATTTCCTTTTGCCTCAGTTTTGTTAAAGTAAGATACTTTTGACTAGTGAACATTATTTTGCCTGATATGGTACATAAAGTTGATGGAAATATAGAGTTTGGTATATATACATATATATTTTAAGAATATAAAAGTTGATAAATTTTGAGGATACTTAGTTCTCTCCAAAGAATGTAATTTTTCATTTCTGTGGCCCTGAAAATATAAAAGGGAGATAGGAATTGTGAGGGTTATTTTCTGCTTAACTTCTCCTTGAAATGGCCTGGTCACAAATCTGTTGCTATAGGAAAACATAATAATGATTTAGGCCTAAAATTTTAACTCTCAATAAACTATGTCAAAAATAACTCATAATAACTCTTTATAATATAAATATAAAGAGTTATTTATCAATAAGTTTATTCATAAGTCCACAAATATAGACATTAATGAAACCCTATATCTAAAGCAGAACCATTGCAATAAAAGAGAATCTTATGCAAAGGAAGAAAATGTCATTGTCAAATCATTGCCTGCTATGAATTATTCATAAACCATCAAATATAGCAAGTCTCTGATGTTATTCAATCACTAGAAAGATTTTAATATAGAGAAAAGTTCCATTCTGTTTTGTAATTGTTTTATTATATTTCATTGTATTGGTTCATTGTCAGTGCTAGAAGATGGTTATTTTCTAAACAAACAATCTTTCGCCAAATATTGGAGATTAGGAACAATTGGAAGTACAATATAATAGAATAAACAAATTCATCATCAGGAGGACTGAAATTGATTTTGGTTTTCTGCAAATAAGTCATTTTTTATCATAGCTGATCTGCTAGAAGTTCCTGTAACATTGTCCAAGCATTTCTGTACTTTATATAAGGTTATTATCACTAGGAAACACAATTAATTTCACATATTATTATAACTAATGAGTCAGATGAGGTGCATATGAATACTAATCTGAGTTAATTTTGTTATTATTTGAAACAGAAGAAATAAAACAACATGAACATAATCATTATAAATAGGGACAATACACTTTTTGAAATTATTTTAAATATTTTTCAAATGATTATTTTCCATTCCTAAAATGATAAAAAATAAAATTACTTCTATTTGCTTCAGTACTTTAAGTATAAACAAGTGGAGCCCAAACATTCATGTGTGTATTTATATATTCAATCTGCTTTATTGCAGGTATATAGATTTGGTTTAATTTTCTTAATCAATGCTAATGTTTTCTTCATTTTTGACTTGATAAGAATGAACATGACATATAATTTTTATATAAATTTTGAAAAATAAATACAAATGCTTAAATTTAAAATTAAATAAGTTAAAATTACATATAATTAAATATTCAGTTCATCGGTCACATGAGTCACATTTCAAAGGTTCAATAGGTATGTGTTACTATTAGGTACTGTTAATGGACGGTGCCACATGGAACACTACATTATTCCTAATAGTTCTATTGTGCAGTATTACTTTAAATAATTTGAAGCCATTTTTAATAGCTATATAATATCCCATCATGTTGTTGTATAATAATTACTTAAGTATTCCTATACTGTTGTATATTTGCAGTGCTTACAGGTTGACTTCTTTTGTTTGTTTTTATTGATTTTGCAGTTGTGGTTGTTGTCATTTTAGTATTAGAAATAATGCTAATAAATTATATATACTTTATTTTACATTTTATCTTGGAAATATTAATTCATTCATAATTTGTTTTCTTCTGTGGTCATAACCAAAGCTTGTAGACAGAATTATGGCTAAAGAACTCTAGAAAACTACAAACCCTTTTAAGTGTAAGAAAATATTATTTTGAATTATTTTAATTTTCATATTGATTTGGTGGGATATTTTTAAATAGTTATACATTGCAGTTTTTGAAAGAGTATTTAACTTTTTTGAGCCTGAGGTAATTGTGAATTCACAGTTTGTTAAGTATTAAATGAACTAATAAGATTTTAACAGTTTTAGGTTTATGGACTTCATGCACTGTGTACTTTAGAATCAACAAATTTTCCCAAATAACCAACTTTTGTCTAGATAATTGTTTTGAATAAATATTTTGAAAAGTCTTTGAACTGTAAAAATATTTAATGGTTTTTCAATGTTTTGCTCCATGATATGGTTCATTAATAAAGTAACATCTTACTTTTCCTTATAAATTTTCATATGCAAGAAATATTTGGATAGCAGAGTGGCAATTTAAGCACTTTTATGAGCCTACCAGAGTAGAGTAAATGTTATGCAGTAATAATTATGCAAGATGGTAAACATTGATGCAATTAGCCCCATTATTACAAAGTTCCTATAAAGTATTTTCTTTGTAATTTTCTTTGATTTTGACTTTTCGAAAGAATTCTTATAGCTCCCATTTTCACTTGTAATTTTTAAAATTACTTTTACTTTTCTTCTGATTTTAAGATATTACATCTTGACTTTGAGAAAAAGTTATCTAGATGATAAATTTTAGATTGCAAAGGGACTTCACTTAATTGTGAATGTTGAGCAAACGAAGGTAGTGTTTCTTCCATCTCTAAATCTCACCCTCCAAACCCAAATGCATGGCACAGTTCCTTAAATACATGAATTGTTTTGGAATTACACAGACCTAATTTCAAATCCAAGCTTCAAGACATAATAATTAGATGACTTCAGGCAACTAATTGTGCTCCTTCATGAGGTGTCAATGAGAAAATTAACAATAAATACTTAAGATGGCACAGTAAACCAGCAATAATTGTTAGGTGCTGTTGTCACTGGGGCTGAATTGAATTAACCTTTGAAAAAAATCATTTTTAAGTTCCAATGAAAAAAATAAATACAGAGTTCTAAAGAAACAAAATGTTCTTCCTAATTCTCATTTTGTAGAATAGCTAAGAATGTAAATCTTTTGTACATTTTCTATAGCACAATTCTTTTTCTGAAGATTTTGTTTTATTATTGTTATTTAAGTATACTTGGTATACAATATTATATTAGTTGTATTAGTCTCAGGTGTACAACGTAGTGATTCAACATTTTTTATCTTACAATGTGGTCACAATGCTAATTCTAATAGTCATTTGTCACCATGCAAACTTATCACAATACTATTGACTATATTTCCCTTCCCTTTTTCCACCCCTCCCACTATCTTACTCCTCTCTGGCAACTATCCCCTTGGTCTCTGATTCTATGAGTCTCCTTGTGTTTTGTTTTGTTTGTTCATTTGTTTTGTTTTGTTTTGTTTTATATTCCACATATAAGTGAAACCATGTGGTATTTGTCTTTCTCTGTCTAACTTATTTCATTTAGCATAATACTCTCTAGATCCACCCATGTTGTTGTAAATGGCAAGATTTTATTCTTTTTTATGGCTGACTAATATTTCATTTTATATACGTACCACTTCTTCATCCATCTGTAGATAAATACCAAGGTTTCTTCTATATTTTGGCTATTGTAAATTGCTAGGTTATAAGGTAGCTCTATTTATAATTTTTTGAGGAACCTCTATACTTATTTCCACAGTGGCTGCACCAATTTGCAGTCCTATCACAGTGCACAAGGGTTCCCTGATCTCAATATTCTTGCAAACACATGTTATTAGTTGAGTTTTTTTATAATAGCTATTCTGACTGGTGTAAGGTGGTATCTCACTGTGGTTTTGATTTGTATTTCCCTGATGATTAGCGATGTTGAGCATCTTTTCATGTCTGGGGAAATGTCTTTTCATGTCTTCTGCCTATTTGTTTAAAATCAGATTGTTTATTTTTTGTTATTGAGTTGTATTCAGATATATCATTTGCAAATATATTTCCTATTCAGTATGTTGTCATTTTGTTTTGTTGATGGTTTCCTTCACTGTGCAGAAGCTCTTTAGCATGATGAAGTCTCATTTGTTTATTTTTGATTTTTGTTTTTGTCTCCTTTGCTCAAGGGGATATATCCAAAAAGATATTACCGATATCAAATAGTTTACTACCTATTCTTTCTTTTAAGAGTTGTATGGTTTCAGTCTTTACATTTAAGTCTTTTTTCATTTTGAGTTTATTTTTGCTTATAGTGTAAGAGAAACCTATATCTAGTTTCCTTTCAGTTAAATGAGTCAACTATCAGCTATTCCAAATAATAGGAGGTAGCCAGGCTGAAACCCAGTGTCTGGAGCTCTAGTGCAGGTAATAAGGATGTAATAAGGCAAAGTGATGAGAGGCCACTATCACATATTTCTGTGCCAGAAAAATAGCAAGGATTCCTCCCATCTAATTATTTATTCATTCAAACATCCATTTGTAGATACTTATGTTGTTTCTATATTTTGGCTATTGTGAATGCTGCAATGAATATTGAAAGTAAGGCATTTCTGAATGTGCTCTCACCTCCTTTCTGGAATCAGCAGGAAAGCTGAGGTAGGCTTTTCTCCTGGAATCACAGAAGCTAAAGAGGCCAACAGGAGAAATGAGAAGCACCTTCATGTCATAGCAGTAGGATTATTCATACTAGGCAAAAACTGGAAACATCCAAATGTCTATCAGCTGAGAAATTTTAGTTGTCTATAATGTATTTGAGTATGTCTTTACATAGCTTTTTAGTATTGCTCTAGATATTACATGGGGGCATGAGCAGATATCACCTCTACATCCTGGTTTCATTTTCTTTGAAAAAAAAATTAGAATTACTGGACCATATGGTAGTTCTATTTTAATTTTTCAAGGCACTTCTGTACTGTTTTCCACTGTGGCTGCACCAATTTACAATGTTTTGTTTTGTTTTGTTTTGTTTTTGACACAAAAATAGCATGTTAAGTGGCCCAATTGGTCTTGAATAATAATTTCAATTTATGTATCAATTTTATTCTGGCTTTCACTGTTTTATTTCTCCTTACATTTTCTCATTTATGTGTATAAATTGTGATCATATTTTTAACACTAAAATCCCAGTTGCTATAAGAATATTTTCCTTTTCTTTGTCATTAGTCATCTATATTCTATACAGCATATAGTAACTTTACAGTTATCACAACAGAGTATAAAATGCTGTGTACATAGTAGATACTCAAACCTAGTTGATACATTTATTAATTGAGGAAAATGAAAGTGCTAAAATCTATTCCCTCCAAAGCTATAAATAAATAATCTGCCCTTGCATATTTCATGCCTTCTACCTACCCGAACTAAATAACAAAAATAGAAGAAAAAAATTTTTTTACCATTGGATATAAACTCTTTTGCTTGTTATAATTATAGTTGATTGACATGGAAGAAATTTTCTATGGGTTATGAGACTAAAAGGCATAGATTGAGAAGTATTATCTCATACACATGTATTGTTTGAGGGATGTGGTGTATGTATTGTTCTATTTGAAGATTAGATAAATGTTATAGAGGAGGTATATAGAATTTTGAATCAGAAAAATTTATGAGTTTTTTGTTTTTTTTTAGTTTAGGCAACTTAATCTAAGTTTCAGACTTCCCAAAATAAAACAAATGTAATATTTATTTTAATATGGCTACAAGGTCTAAAGTAAGGTAATATATATAAAGAAGTTGCCAGAAATGTACAATATACTAGATGTTTGATAATACTGTTTTTCAACTTTTCTTATTTGGCTAAAATAGAAAATTCTATGACTCTAAGAGTGTTTATCTTTTTTATATACTAACCAAGCCCTTTACTTTTGTATTATTCTCTTTCATTTCCTAACTCCCAACAATCTCATACTCTCTTAGGGTTATTGTTGGAGAAAGAGAGAGGTCAAACTTTAGATCAGTTAGTATTGTACTTGCCACAAAAATATCTTGTGGGACAAACTGGAAATGAGCATCCTATACTATTTGTTGATTTGGATATTTATTTAACCTTTTATGCTCTCAACAAACACTTTATATATCTCTAGTTCAATATAATTCATATGTATTAAATACAGTTTCATGAAAGCAGAGGCCATATCACTATTTTTTCTTGTACCCAAAAAGCCAAAGAAATACCAAAAAGCTTGATGCACAGAAGAGGCTCAATAAATGTTTGCTTAAATGGATGAATGCAGGTATGAGGTACAGATGGACGACTGGTTTGATAAAATTACTATTTTCCATTATAGTGCATAAGAATTTGTCTAGAATCTTACCACATGAAAATTATTAGATATTAATAGTATAAAGTGGGCTTCCCCAGAGGATGCCCCTATAAAATATTATATCTTTTCAAAACTTTTTATAGTAATGCTAAAATTTTTTGATACTGTATTCATATTTAAAAACATTTTTATAATATTTATACTCATATACTTATATCTTTGTTTATAAATCACATGAGCATATGAGCATTTAAAATTGACTTCATCAGTCATGGAATTTGACAGCATAGATATTAAGGACCCACTTTCAGATGATAAAATTGAGTCTTAAAGGCATAAAATAACTGGTACATGTTCATACACCAAGAATATTATAGCTTTGTTACTTTTGCCTAGGATAATCTGATTTTAACATTGACTCTGTTCTCTTTTTTCAAACTAGTAATTTTGTAACAGTTAAACTCTTTTAACAGTTAAATGTTTATACTCTAATTAGTCAAAAATACCTCATCTGGGTCACTTGGAAACAGAAATTTGAGTTCAAAAGTATGTTTCTAATTTTTTAATGAAATAAAATGTTCTATGCAATTAGAAAATAGTAAAGTCATGAACTATTTTTGATGCTGAACTTTAAATTTTATTGTGTTTGTTTTACCTTTCTTCCTTACTCTGAACATTTAGGTGATAACCAATAACTATATATTAAATGTATAAATGGTACCAGCAGAACAATTATATGCATGAAAACATACAATTTTAGAAAGTCCTAAGACAAATATAAGAAAAAATATGACTGGTGCATGCAAAGTATCTTCGACAGACTCGGATGATTTATTCTGTTATTACCTTTAAAAGAAGTCATTAATGAATTAATATACCAAGAGTATCCCAGACATGTGGAGTAAAAAATACCAGTACTAATCAATATTTTTGAAAGTAGAAAAAAATTCATAATCAATCATAATTAAATGTAGATTAATCTCTAATAAATCAGAAATAATGAAATACTCTATTTCAGATTAAAATATCTAACTAAATCACAGGATAATGTAATTGATGAACACCATATGTGTTCATGAGGAAAAGGCAAGAAAGAATTCATTTATTCATTGAAGTCTATTACTGGGAATAAAAACATTGGCCCTTTAAGTACATGCTCTTAACAGCAAAACAATAAATTTTTTTGTCCAAGAATTCAGTGACTGATATTATTTTACTCAAAATATATATTTAATGAGAGAACTTTGAATTATAAAAATATGGAATGAAGTAAATAAATGTATGAAAATAATGACAATGATAATTGAAAAGAATTTTAAATCAAAAGCATAATTGGTATAGATTCCAGAATATTTTTTAACATTGATACACACACACACACACACACACACACACACACACACACACACACGCGAGCACAAGAATAAGATGAGCAGAACAAACAAATAGTAGGACATATTCTCCTCACTCTTTTTGATTACAAGGAGAAGGAAACATTTGGGACAAAGTACTCTTCTTGGCTGAGATCTAGTTTAGAGCTTTTAGAGCAACTTTTAAGCTGCTATTGAGCTTTGGCTGTGTACAGAACTGCAAATTAATGTTCCACCTAGAAAATCTTCATTCATACAGGAATCCATGTTTTATTGAAATATATGGCAGGAGTCACTCTCAAAACTCAACTACATTCCTATCAATAAACACCTCAAATGGAAAAGAATTAAATACTCCAACTGAAAGATAGAGTGTTGTTGTTCTGATATTCCTGATTACTTATAAAATCTGTAATTGATACAGTTCTGTTTTGATATTCTAATTTTTCTTGAGTAGGTCTTGGTAATTTGTGTGTGTTTGGAAATTTGTTCATTTTATCTGTTATATAATTTGTTGGAAAATGATCTTACACAACATTCTTTTACAACCTTTATTATTTCTGTCACATGAGTAGCATATCTTCACTTTATTTTCTAATTTTTTGCTTGTGTCTTTTCTCTATTTTTTTAAGTCAGTTTAACTATAGTTTTTGTTGTTGTTGTTGTTAATCATTTAAAAAACCAAATGTTAGTTTTATTGATTGCTTTCTTTTTTCTATTTAAAATTTCATTTATCTCCACTCTAATAATTTGTTACTTACTTCCTTCTCTTAACTTTAATTTGAGTTTGCTTTTCTTTTTCTAGTTCCTAAAATCTAAAGTTAGTTTATTGACATGAAGTTTTCTTTTTTAAAAAAAAAATATTTATTTTAATTAGTTTCAAGTATACAGCATATTGGTTAGGTATCTATGTAGTTCATAAAGTGATCTCCCCAATTGCTCCCTTCCTCCCCTGGCCTTCGACCTAGCCATCATATTAATGCTAACTGTATTCCTTATGCCATGCTCCCCATCCTTGAGACCATCTATCAACTACTAATTTGTACTTCTTTAATCCTTCATTCCATTCTCCCAGTCCCCCTAAACCCCCTTCCCTTTGTCTGTTATCAAATTGTCCACTATTATTGGTGAGTCTGTTTTTGATTAGTTTGTTCTTTTTATTCCTTGGATTAGGCATATAAGTGAAATCATAAGTCATATGTTTGACTTAAACACCTTCTGGATCCATCAAAGTAATATCTTTTTCCATGTGGGGATCTTGTTTTTTTATCTTTTTAGTCACTCTGTCTTTTGGATGGAACACTTCATTCTTTTCCATTTAAGGTACTTATTGATAGGAATATAGTTGTTACCACTCTTTATTCCTGTTTTTAATACATGCGTTTTTTTTTTTTCTTCTTAAAGAAGTCCCTCCAACATTTTCTGTAATACTGGCTTAGTGGTAATAAATTCCTTTAGCTTATTTTTGTCTGGAAAGCTCTTTATCTGTCCTTCAACGCTAATTGATAGCTTTGCTGGATAAAGTATTCTTGGTTGTAAATTCTGAGTCTTTATCCTGTCGAATATTTTTTGTCAAGCCCTCTGTCTTACATAGTTTCTTTTAAGAAATCAGCTGCCAGTATTATGGGTGTTCTCTTAAAAGTAATTATTTGTTTTTCTCTTGCTGCTTTTAATATTCTTTCTTTATTTTTAACCTTTGGCATTTTAATTATAGTGTATTTTGTGTGGGCCTCCTTGGATCCCTGATTTTTGGAATTCTCTGAGCTTTCTGGGATTTTATGTACATTTCCTTCACCAGGTTAGGAAAGTTTTCCATCATTATTTTTTCAAACAACTGTTCAACATCTTGATTTTCTTCAGTTATGCTGATTGGACAGATATTTGGACCCTTAATAGTGTCCCACAGTCTCCTTAAATTATTTTTATAGTTTTGGTATCTTATCTCTTGCTGTTCTGATTGAGTTCCATCCTCTAGATAAGGCATTTGATTCTCTTCTTTATTGACTTTGTTTATTCCTTTGTTTAATATACTTCTCATTTCAGATAATGTGTTCTCCATTTCAGACTTGTTTCTTTTATAGTTTCCATTTCCATTTTTATGTTTTTTATTTCTTTGTTGAAGTTCTCACTGAATTTGTCTACATTTCCCAAAAATTCATTGAGCATCTTTATAACTGGTGTTTTGAACCCTGAATCTGTTAGACTACTTGACTCCATTATATCTGGATCTCTGTTCTCTTCTCTCATATGGTTTCTGTTTCTTTGTCTGCCCATTTTGGCTGCATTTCCATGTCTTTTTCTATGTAATAAACAAAGCTCCTAAGTCTCTCGGTCTTATTAGTGTGAATCTGTGAAATAAGTGTCCAGTGTCACAGTCCTAAGAGGGGTTCAGCTGCAGGCTAAATTTAGTCCAAGCCTCTAGTCCACCAGGGCCACCTGTTAAGATTCAGCAAGCAATCCACAGAAACTGTGCTTATAGTTGCCTCAAGAGGCCACAGGAGAAACTGAGGCCAGCTACCCCCACCAGTGTGAGTCTCAGCAAGGAGCATTGTCGGGAGCCGTTCTTATCAAGGCTCTCATACCTGAGATCTAGGCAACTTCGCTTTGGGACAGAATCTGCCTCGCCCTGTGCTATCTGATAGGATAAACAGATAAACAGCATAAGGTCAGTTGCCCTGACATGCCCTGACTTGCCCTGGGCCCCTTAAACTAATCTGACCTTGCAGATAGGTGACCTCCCAGGACCCTTCTGCATTTTTGGGTCATATAAGGAAATGGCATGTTCTGCGGTTCAATATCCAAGGCAACCGTGATTATGCAAATCCTCCCCTTTATATACTCTACCCCTACCTACAATAAACGAGGCTTGATCAGAACTTTGTCTTGCCTCCATTCTTCGCGTCTCCTGTCCCCCATTCTCTTGCAGATTGTCACCTCGAGTCTCATGTCTGGCCGGAGCTCCCGTTAGTCGTCCCGTGGGAAGGGACAGAGCATTTGACTCGCTGAGGATATACTTGAATGGGGCTGCAAATTGGGGGAGGCAGGGTTTCAAGGAATCCTCTGGGCGAAGCAACCTCTATTATCTAGTTTGATGAGGTCACAGCTATGGCAGCACTGTGTCCATGCACTGGTAGAGGGGAGGGCTCAACAGGTAACAATGGATACTGCTGGCACTTCTGTACAGAGCGAATATCCCCTCAGCCCTTTCTCCCACAATGTCTTCCTGTAAGTCCCTGGAGCCCCCAGTGCACAGCTGAATCGTCACTGGTGCTCAAAGCAAGCAGGTCAGTCACTGCGAAAATCCACTCGTGGACACGGCCCCTTTAAAAAGCGTCTGCCACTGCCACAGTCTTCATCTCACTCAGCTGCTCAAGACAAGGCAGCCCCATATCCATACCCCATTCTACTTTTTGCCATTGCAGAGTGATTTCTTGGATTTCTCCCTAGTTATGTGGCTTGTACATCAAGATTACAGCTGACTTTCTTTAAAGCTATACATTTCCTTCTAAGCACTGATTTTATTGCATTCCATAATTGTGAAATATTATGATTTCATTTAATTCATCTCAGAGCATTTCCTACCTTATGATTGCCTCTTTGATCCACTAGTTATGAAATTACTTTAGAATGTTTTTTAAAATGTTCTACATATTTGTAAAACAGTCTGTTTTCATTTTATTATTTTAGCTTCAAGATACTTTGTATGATTTCAATCTTTTTACATTCATTGAGATTTGCTTGTGTCCTAACATATGCTCTAACATATTCACTTGAGAAGAATGTGTATTATGATTTTGATTAGAGTATTCTTTAGAGTATTCTTTATGTATCGGTTAGGTCAACTTGGTTTATAATGTTGGATGATTTCTCTACTTAACAAGAGGATCCTACCAAAGGGATTTTATTTTATTTTTTAATAACCACTGCTTCCACACACACACAAAACCATTTTTTTCAAGAATAATCATGAAATAAAATGAACAAAGTAATTGTCAGCAGAGAAACTCTGCAAGTGAAATATTTATTTTATTTAACTTCATGTATATAAGTATCCTAAGAAAAAAAAGTAAAAAAAAAAAATTAGGTTTAATAGTAAAAAATGCACTTCCTAATTCTGGCCAGATGACATGGCTCTGCCTTTAATCATGGATTAACTTATAAAAAAAATTCATGGCAATAAAGTCAGTGATTATTTGATCTTTTGTTAAAAAAAAGTTGTTCTTCATGGGCCAGAAACATGGTCCTGAGAGCTGGTTAGAAATATAGAATTCCAGGCTCTATCTCAGGTCCATTTTACCAGATTATGTATTTTGACATAATGCTCAGGTTATTCACATGGACATGAAGTTTGCAAAATGCTGCTATAGCCCAGTGGATCTCAGCCATGATTACACTTTAGAATCATTTGATAATATTTTTAAATAAATAAATATGCATGTATGTATGAATGTATGTATGTATGCCATTATCTTGTTGAGAAATTCTGACGTAATCTGCCTATAGTAATTTAATTTTAGCCAGCAATAAGAATCATTGCCTTAACAGGGTTTTTAACCTGGAATCCATGGCCTCTTTGTATTTCAATTTCAATAAAATTGTTTTTTCTAAGAATCATTGCCTTAACAGGGTTTTAACCTGGAATCCATGGCCTCTTTGTATTTCAATTTCAATAAAATAGTTTTTTCTTTCTGTAATCTAATATTTTTCTTTGCATTAAAAAAAAATCTGTAAGCAATAATAAGGTCCACTGGACTGCTGAAGGAGTCCATGAACTAAAAATTTTAAGACTCTAAAGATAAATTATTATCCTAGAATTTCTCTATGGGCAAAATTTCATATGCACTTACAGATTAGTGGAAACACCACTAATACATGGTTATTTCTGAGCCCAAACTAGTTATCAAACTTGATTTATCCTCTTTTTTAAAAATTCTATTTACACTACCTCTTTTTTTAAAATTTATTATTAAAAATCTATTCTTCTATTTAAATTAGGCTATGCCAAGTGATAATTAAATATCTAAAATATATTTTTTCTCCCATAATTGCCAAATTTTTGTTTGAGCACTTGATTCTCCCTCATGTATCCCAAATGTTTCAAAGGAAAGTAAAATGTAGCATTTGTGTATTACATATTTTAAAATTAATTTTGATATTTTAAAATATTGAATTAATAAATTATTTATCTTGATTGTTTTTGGCACTCTCTTAAATTTTAGTCCCTGCAAGTGCCTCATTCACATCACTGTAATTCTAGCTCTATGTCTCTTCATTAGAGCAAATTATTTAAAATTGTTTGGAGGCCAAGACTAAGATTAAGGAAAATTACACATTTTATATACATTTAATATTTCGATCTGTTTTCATGCTAGCGAAGACAGTATATCACAAATGCAGTCATAAATTCATACAGACTCTCCATTTATGGTTTCTACCCAAACAGTAAGCCTATTCACCTTATCTGTGAAACCCAAATGCCTATCTGCTTATTCAAGAGTTATCCCTTTTGATTTTTTGAATCATCGAGTCTCACTGAACAGTATGATTATGTCTCTTTATGTAACACTGTAGACTGCATAAAATTTTTTGAAAAATTTCATTTAAATGAGGAGGCAAAAAAAAACTCCACAGATTAATTACTGTCACTAAATCAGTATTGGGAAGAGTACATATATGCCCTTCTTTATATCCTGAATGATAATCTTGATATCACAACTAAAACCTGCATCTAATTTTAAATTTCAGAATTTGGCAATGGCTCCTGTTTTAGTATTTCTTCTACTTTTTTCAATGCCATTCAAGTGTGTCTCTTGTAGAAATAGCAAATAAAAGGTACATGACAACAAGCCAAGAGGTAGGGACCTAAGGTCATTCACAGACTTACTTCGTCTGTGGAAAGGAAACACTTATTTATTCTAGCAGATAATCTGACCCAGTAGAAAATGCAGAGTGTGTGTTTGATAGCCAAATATATTGCACTAAAAATAATCACCAGTGTTTGTTGAAGACTTGCTCACCCATATTTAGTGCCTCCAACTTAAAATGCAAGAGGGGAAGAAACTACCTTTAGTGTGGTTGTAATGAAGAAAGCTTATTAGAGACCAAATGCTTCTATCATTTACACATACCCAACTCTTATTGACTTCAATTAACTCGACCCTCTCAGCAGGAAGAATTAGCTATAAGATAGAAAATTGAATTTCATTAATACTATTACAAGAGGATCAAAACTTTTATAATGAGTTTAATATCTTGGACATAGAAGAAATTACTAATCACAAGAGAGACTTAAAAGCAGCTATTAGAGCACTTGATGTTCTCTAAAGATAAAACATTTTAAAGTAAGGGAATTATACATATAAATATGCAGTGCTCGATTTCAAAAAGCATGTCATTGAAATGTTGCTTAAATTATTTCAATTCACAAGTGGAAGAAGTGAGGATGTACATAGATCCACTAGTGATGAGTATGAATCACTATGAATCTGGTTATGAGAATTGCAGCAGTTTCTTAAATTTGACCCCCACAATCATATACGCTTCTTTTCTCTCTCTCATATCCCATCTTAATCTTCATAGAGAGTGAATAATGATGAAAACAACAATGATAACAAAACATAATATAGGGCTCACTAAGTGCAGGTAATGTACAAGAGATTTATGTGCATTATTTTATTAATTCTTACAACTTCTTAGGGCAGATAATATCATTAATCCTATTTTACCAACAAAGAAACTGAAGCTCAAAGAAGTTAAGCAACTTTTCCAGGTCATACATCTAAAAAGAGAGAAAGTGAGCATCAAATCCAGATCTGCCTAAAATTAAAGCCCATGAAAATAATGCATTATCCACTCCTACAGAGGCAACAAAAATCCCTCTGTTCTCTTTTCTAGAGAGCTGCTTAAAATCAAGTTCTCTTGCCTGAGCCCAATTTATATACCAAAAGATTATCGGCAAAAAGACAGTCTCACTTCTAGTTCTATAAAGTGATAAAAACACAGAATTCCAATTATGACATTTTTATAAATGAATTCCTTTTAAGAGTATTTTATAGGCTATTTGAAGGTGTTCTTATTCTATTTTTTGATGGAAGGGAGGAGGCCCTTGGATTTTTCTGTGTGCAAGTCATCCTATCACAAATCTGCTATGGAAGAATATAAAATAAAAACAAAAAAAAGCTAAGAAGCAAAACTTATCAGCCTAAAGATAATGAAAGAAATCAAGACAGGCCTTGTCATAAAACTTGATATCTTAAACAGATTAGAATCTTTAAGATAGTTAGAATAGATGAAATATATATACCATATCTGCCCTAATTAAATTTTATCTTCGTTATGTAGTGAATGAGAATAAGTTTTTCTGATTTCAGCCAGTTCCTCAAAATAGTTTTAGATCACATCTCAGTGGTCAATTTTCGGGTCTCCAGAACCCCTTAGCAAAAGTCACTGAAGCCTCTAAGCTTCAGCTTGAGGTGATTCTCATCAAGACAAGTTTATTAGAAAGCTTATTGCCACCAATCAAAAATCAGAGCTTCTGTCTTAGTTTCGAAGCCTTGCATTTTCTCTCAGGTACTGGATCCTGACAATAGTCTTTCTTGGCTCTCACACTAGTTCTTGATAGTATTCATTCCCAGGATGTTGTACTGTGCTTATTCAAGTTGAGCTTGTAGCTTGTAGTCCTGATGTTAGAAAATTGACCCCCTAGCAGCAATTTTAATAAAAAAATAGACCAAAGAACTTAACTCCAGTACAAGGACCATATGCATTTTGAGGTAGTTTTCCACTTTTATTTATTTTCCCTTGAATTCACCCAGTATCTTTACCACCATTTAATTATTAACATATAATTCTTCAAGTTCCAGATTATATGCATTTTAGCTAGAGAAGCTTTACTCAACTCAATACCTCTTCCTCAAGCACACTGAATCTCAATCTTTCTCTGTCTGTCTCTCCCTCTTTCCACTTTCTTCACTTTCTCACTCACACATACACCAGATTAATCTTTCTTACTATATTGTCTCAGAGTACCCTCTTATTTTATCTTTATAATGTAAATCATAATGTTATTAAGTAATTTTGCCATTTGATTTGTTTCACCTTCAAGTGATAGTAAATTTGATGGAGGCTGGAAAAAAATTTTTTGTTTACTATTTTATTGCTAAGACTAGCAGTGCATCCGTAACATAATTGGCAGTAAATAAATATCGCAGAGTAAATAAATGACTTAAGTAAATTTTGCCCTGCTGGCTCCTCCATTTCCTAGTTTTGTATAGGTTATATCTGGTTTTCCCTGTTACCTTAATTCATATTGTAATTTCCCTAGAGAGCATTGTCTGAATCTGAATTAATTTGATTAATCAAAAAATATAGTTTACAAATAAATCAAGTAATATGTAGAAATGATAAGTGATCATTTGCTTTGGCAGTTATAAAATTTTTGCTCTTCTTGAGTAATTTCAGAGTTGGGAGCCAAAATTAAATCTGTGTCATCCATATGCACAGCTTCTAACTATGTACCTACATGCTGATGACTCCTAAATATATCTATTTAACCCATTTCTTTCCCTTTAGGTTGAAATTTCCACCAGGATGACACACAAACATTTCAAGTTCAATTAAAACTAAAGGTATTCATCATGATTTACAACTACATTACCCCTACCAGCAAGCATGCTTGCTTACATGTATACTTCTTCTACTCAACTGTAAGTGCTCATTTTATATTATAAATTAAGTACTGAACTAGAAATACAGTGGTGAATAAGGCATGCTCACAGATCCTGAATAGTTCACTACATAAAAAAGATAGATACGTAAACAAGAAGTTTGAACTCAAGGATGTGTTTCAAGTAAAAGCATAGAAAATACACTTTGTGATTTTCAATAGAAGAACATGTTTTCACTGTCTAAGAAGATAGAAAGAATCTTAGTAATAAGGTTTCTTTTGAACAGTATGGTTAAAGATGTTAGAATTAATCAACAAAAAAGGAAAGAAAGCAAGATCAGAAGTTTGAAAGAAACACTGTCATGTGTAAAGCATCGGAAGAGGGCATATGGGAAAGTGCTTTTTTTTTTTTCTTTTAAATAGGGAGTAGTATGTTTGGGAGATAATGGTAAAGTTAAAGACAGAATATAGCTAGATGCTAAATTGTGAGGTTGTCTGTATGCCTAGTTAAAAGTCTAATGAATTCTTTTCGAAATAGCAAGAATATTTTGAAAGATCTTAAGCAGAAGAAAATATGTTACAGTTCGTATCAAATGTCTTTATGAAACAGCCAGTTAGAAAGCTATAGTGATAATCTAGGTTGCCTATGATAAGAACCCAGAAATACACTAGGCAGTAGGATGGGAGTATAATGGAGTACATGAAATCGAATTATGTATTAAATAGAATGTAGTTGATTCAATGACTCACTGAAATTTGCTGATGAAAAAGAGAAAGATTTGCAAAGGCTCTCAGATTTCTTGGATGTGTGAGTAGAGAGGACAAGACAGGTAATATTAGAGAAGTGGATTTGTTGGCTAAGCAGTAGACAATAAGATAAGTTGTGGATATGTTGAATTGTCTGAGAATCAGAATTTCTGCAGTAAAAATTTGGAGATAAGAGTCTAGAACTAAGAAGGCAGATCTGGGCCTGAAATAGTGATTGGAAAATTCTGAGTACATAATAAATTGAAAAAATGAATAAATTCACTCAATCAATGAGAAAATGATAAGAAGTTAAAGGGAAAAAATCAAGAACCTAAAAATTTAAGAAGTGAGTATAAGAAAATATATTTATAAAAAACTGTAAAAGAGTCATCATAAAACCACAATAAAGTGGAATTAAGGAGAAGCCAAAGGAATACAGAGTTTAAAAAAGAATAATTTTTTTTTAAGAAAATCTCTTGGAGAAAGTAAAAATGGTCAAAATTCACTCATTGGATTTGGCAAATGAAATTTCCTTGGCGAGTATAGAGTCAGTAGAATGTAATGAAAAGGAAGCAGACTGTAGCAGCTAGAGGAAGAGGAGCAGGAGGTGATGATTTGGAAATGTGAGTGTAGTCTCATAGTTTACAAGATGTTTAGCTGCTGGGAAGGTCAGAGAGGTGGTAACTGGAAGAGACATCATAGTTGGAGAAAGTGATTTACTTTTTTGCTTTTTTAAAAATGAAAACATTTAAGTAAGGTTATTAGCTAAGAGAAGGTGGTGGTTGAGAACATAAATTTACAAAACAGGAAGCTTATCTTAATCACTAATATTAAATTAAATTTGCTATCTTACCACCCACATACCAGCTTTGTCGAAAAGAGCAAAAATAAGGAATTTCTCCTACCTTTCAAAACAATTCTAGTGCATTTCTTTTATTCTACCATACATAAAAAGCCCATCTTAAAAAAAATTCTGAAAAAAGATCATTCATTCTCTCCTATCCAGACATTTTCTATCATCTTTTTCTTTCAGCATTGCTACTTAAGTGCTTTCTTACCAGCTACACCTGATAAGTAAAATTTTTCTTTATTCTTGGGAACATTTTATATCTCCTTTAGCATAACAGTTTACAAGTTTCATGTTTTGTTGTTATAAGCATTTGCAAGATGACCATGACAATGAGAAATGTATTCCTATTGATGTGACATTGGAATGGCTGTGTTTATGATTGGTGATGATACTGATATATAATCCAAGTAAATTTGTAGTTTAGAAGATATCTTCAATGTTTTATCACAAAGAATAAATTAAGTGCTCAAACTTTACAAAATAAACTATTGTACTCAAACTTTAACTTACAGCAGAATCATCTGGAGAATACAATGATCTCTGTGTTCCCACCCTGGTGATTCTGATTCAATTAGTATTGATTGAAATCCAAGAATCTGCATTTCTAGCAGGTTCCTAGGTAATGCTGATGTTGCTGGTCACCAACCACATAGTCGGTGAGAACTACTGAAGAAGATTATCAGGTTCTCAGTTGGATGAAGTAAGTAAAAACATATGTGGACAGCTATTGACTCCAACTGTTACTGAAGCAAAAGGGTCCGTCTGCCTGCTCACATCTAAGTCAACCAATGAGACATGTACAGGTTTTGCAGCAGAGAAGGTAAAGTTTTATCAGAGAGAGTTGCAAGTCCTGGAGACACAGATGAGCTGCTGTTCAAAGACCTGGCTCCCGGATGTTCCCTAGGAGACAGGTTATATAGGGGAAGACTCATTAGTCATGAATACTAAGAGAGTTGGGGTCATTGGTGCTACTGATTGCATGGGGTTGGGGTAATTGATCATCCATCCACTTCTGGAACCAGTGTCATCCCCTCTGGTCCCATGGGAAGTTGGTCAGTGGGGAGGTTCTGCCTCCATGGGTCTGGAGCTAAAACACACCTGAAGCCAAAAATATTATCTTTAGTTTAACTGAAACTTATTGTCTCATGATCAATAGACCTGAGGTTCTATTCTTAAAAAAGTTTGAGGGTGGCCAGAACCTTCTGTCCTAAGATTTAATCTATAAGAGAGTAGGCATACAGTACATGCAAAGGTGGGAGGATAAGGTCAGAAAAAGCGAGAGAGTCACAATGGTATTATACTATGTAAAGCCTGCTTGAATCAGAGATAAAAGCTATATTAAACAAGTGAAGTCTGTGTGCAGTTATACAACTAGCATCGTCACTGTTTTGAAAAGAGAAGAAATAATACAAGTCCTAGACTATTATCCTTTCAAGAGCACAGGTTGTTCAAAGACCAGAATTCAATCAGTAATAACCTGAAAATGAGACTCTGAGGTTATATATGTTTTGAAAGCTCAAAACATATAGCACCTCCATGACATTTCAGATATTGTCCTGAAAAAATATATGGCAATTTAAAAACATGTAAACATTTAATAATAGAGAAACAATGGAAGTTTTAATAGAAGTCCATTTTAAAAGTGTCCAGGAAAGTATCATAAAATTATATACATTTCAAATGTATTTATCTCCAAGTGTTCCAGCTTCTTGACAAGATTTAAGTCAAATACATGCTTTTTCTTTCTGGGCCACTGTGCTTCACTTTTGAGTATACTAGTATTAGTTACTGAGCACCTTTCACTGTTTTGTAGCAACAAAGAAGCTAAAGAATATTTTCTGAGAGTCAAAACTACCTCTCCATAATGAGAAGAGCTGCAGCTGTTAGGTAATTATATTTGTTCTTTAAGAAACTAAAGTACTCAGATGTAATCTATGTTTAACCACAGGATGTGTCTGTATACTTTTGACAACAGACCTTTGCATTAGCTGGAGGTGGATGTAGGTTTTAAAGAAAGCAAATAAATCATACACTATTCAAATATTTTGCTGTAAAACTCTTTGTTTTCAGTTTGATGTAGATACTTAAAATAGCCTCTCATTTAGTGCCTTTGGAGGCAGAGACCATGCCAGCCTTAGCCATTGCTGTGTGTAGGATTTGGGTCCAACTAGTCTTGGTTTTGAATACTCTGCTCCTTACTCAGTATATGACCTGAGCAAGTTATCTAACTTTCAAATGCTTTAATTTTCTTCTCTGAAAAATAAGGAAAAAATTCTTATTTCACAAGGCTGTAATGAGAAATCCTAGTTAATATATATAAATCTCCCATTATTCCTGACTGTAACCATATTTCTGCCAAGTTATCCTGGAGAATAAAAGTGGGAAAAGGATGTAAAGAGGTGGTCTGTCTGAGAAGGCAAAATATTTAACTCTAAGAAGCAAATACAAAATGAAAAAGTTTATCTGGTCTTTGTCCTGGGTTTCTATCATGCAGCTTTTAAAACCCTTGTTATCTCTCAAGTGATAGGAGAGTCTGTGGTACTAATGAAATGACTCATGCTGGATCTCTAGATAGCCTCACCTGGATCTCTAGATAGCCAACCATATGATTAAGAGAGTTGGGACTTTGAGCCACTAAGCCTCTAGGGAGGGTAAGGGGCTAGAATTTAAATCACATGGCCAATGATTTAATCAATTAATCATATCTGAATGATAAAATCCCTATTATAACTCCTCATACCAAGGTTTAGGAGAGTTTTCTAGTTAATGAATGCCCTGATGTGCTGGGAGGGTAACCAGCCATGATTCCATGAAGAGAGGGCACAGAACTCCAAATTTTCTCCTAGACCTTGACCTATGATTATCTTCATTTGACTAGCCCTGATTTGTACCCCTTGCAATTAAATATAATTGTATGAATAGTGTTTTCTTCAGTACTGTGAGTTGTTCTAACAAATTATTAAACCTGAGATGGTTATAGAATGTCCCCAATTTGTAGCAGGTTGTTCAAAAGTGTGGGTGGCCTGGAGACACCTACATCTAGTGAGAGCTGAAAGAGAGAGAAAACTTTCGTCTGGAAAAAAAATTAGGGAGAGTTCATTCAGAAAATAGTTTTTTGTTTGTTTTGTTTTATAATTTAGCTATTGAGATCATTGGCTTTGGGCAAATTAGCTCAGAATCAGCCTGCTTTCTGCAACTTTAGGTAATAAAGCTAAGTTTGCTTACAACTTTCAAAGGAGAGAAAGTTTGTTTTTTCTCCATGGCAGGTTCCTAAAAATATATAGAATAAAATTCTGCTAGAGACAAAAGCTAGACACAGTAGAAGTAACTGTTCATTTTGCATGCTTATTTATAAACTTAAAATATGCATTAACATAGAAAAAAACAGTTTGTTAAATTAAATAAAATGGGGCCAAATTTTTAAGGAGACAGTATAATGGGATATTGGATATGAATGAAATTGATTTGTGCTAGAGAATAATAAAAATTCTCTGACAGCAATTCTGCAAAACCCAGTAGGGACAGGGATGAATTTAGAGCTTAGTTAAAAGAGAATCTTTTTTGTTTAAAAGAATTGTTTCTGCTAAGCTTGTGAGAGAAAATCTCAATGGAGAAGTGACAGTGCTATAATCTGGCAGTATCGAAACTGTCAGAAAGCAGCAGCTATTGGTCAGAGCAAGAGAAATTTAAAATTGGTATTTGATCAGTGTTTGAACTGTGATGACAATTATTAACTCTAGGGGTAGAAGTCCCACTTCTGAAAGGGTACACTAGCTGTTATGAAGTGAGAGCATTCAAATGTGAAGAAATCTAACAACTGTCCCTCTTTCCTCCTTTTCAGGAGTCTATTACTAGGATGTGAGTTACCTTTTGATATGTCAGAAAATCAAATTTGCCTCTGCTTACTTGCATATTTACCACATTCACAAATAATTTTTTAAATTAAACCAAAAAATTAGTTTAGAAGTTGTACATATGTAGCTGATATAATGTAGAGATTATTATACTCTAAAATATTATTGAATTATTTATTGATAACATGTGACTTATAAACACAATTTTGTTAAAACTAAAATAAAAATAAAAACACTTATTTTCCACAAATATTCAAGTCTCTTTCTGAATAGAATTAAAAATCGAGAAATAAACAGGAGGTATAGTGGTCAGTATATGATAGCAGCAATGTAAAATTTGCTTCTCAGAGATTTTCAAAAATGTTCTATAAGGTCAAATACATGATTTTTATAGATTTCAAGTACACATTCTTCATGTTATCTGATTTAAAGGTTATGTGTAGTCTCATATGTTTTAAGGAAGTCTAATGTGGTAATTGCAAAATATAATTTAAAAGAAAGACGGTAAGGGTGATGATGTGAAAATCAGGGTTTCAGTTGATGGTAAACATTTCAGGTGAGACTTTCAAAAATTAATGGGACTAGGGAAGTAGAGGGTGAATTTGCAGATTCTTTCCTTCCCTTTCTTGATTTTAATCCAACGGTAAGACAAGTCCATGGCTAGAAATTGATGTGATTTTTCCAGAGTATTGGACCGTGACTATTCCTATTGACATTATATATGTACACTGTAGAATATTTTCTACAGTGTACATATATATGTTTGCATATATATGTATGCATGCATGTGTGTGTGTATGTATATATATATATGTATATATATATATTTCATACTTCTTTATTGGACTTTGAGATGGCTTACATGATTAACTATATTTACTGTATATATTTTTATCATCTCTTTAAATATTATTCTCCATCACTTTTAAGTCTGAGAATACAAGTTAAAAAACATTTTTATTTAACTTAATTTAAAACAAAAATTAGTATGACAGAAAAAGATATCTCTAAACATTCATAATCATAATTTTCTAAATTCTTGTTGGAGTATTTTTACTAAGTTTTGAAAAAATGATCACAAATACTTTTCCATCTTTTCACTCCCATCATTCTAATTTATATCTTACATTTCATAAAATCCAGCACTTTGAAATTTATGATATATTTATGCTTTGCTTACCTAACCTATCTCCCAGAGTGTCTTCTGAATAGCAATAGATATTGTCACAATATTTAATAAAGATATATATGTAGAACTGAGTCCTTCTCCATGTAAAATGCATTAGATAAACCAGATTTCTGCTGATATTTAATTACTTTAATGAAAATTATAAGAAGTACAAGAGTCATCCAATCACAGATATTGAGTCACTTGAGAAAGGTCTCTGTTTCTTATACTAAATTGTTTCTTCCCAAAAGATAATTTCCTAAATACAAAAATTAATCATAATACATAATAAATCATCAGACATGATAAAAGCTAAATTTTATGGATTGTGATAATTAGTCTGGATAACTGGAGTGTATAAGTAAATACATTGGTGACAAAAACTTAGTTCTAAGTTCATTTTATTTTCAGATTCAGCAATCAAGGCAGATGGCTTTTTTAAAAAAGTCAGTTAGATTTATTTAAATATTGTTGTAAAATACTCATTTTTAAGTCATGGGTCCTCAGAGTTACATTATGAATTAATATGCTACCTGGAAGATAAACAAATTATTGGGCAAACAGCTAAAAAAAGTTTGCTTTCATTTTTCTTCCACTCCCTTTCCTGGTCATCATCATATTTCCATGTGATTCACTGCTTTTTTTTGTGTGTGTGTCCCCTGGCTACTCCTTACAAGAACAATAGTTTGTAATATTGTAAGTCCCCAGCTATTAGTCTCAAATAATATTAGTTGGCAATATCATAATCACATTTCTTCCAAATTCAAGGGAGTAACTGAAACACCTCATATGTATTTGCAAATGGATTTGACTAATTTTTTCTTAACTTGTGTTGTTTGCCATTTGTTCCTAATACTCAGACCATAATTCACTCATGGTCTGTGAAGAAATTTTTACTGAGATGACTTTTAACATCCCTCATGCTGACTCCCATTTGGGATTCTACAGTTTCTGAATTTGTAAGAACTATTCTTTTGTTCCGGTTCTAGATAAAATGTTGCTAAGAGAAATATCCTCCCTTATCATGTGTGTACCTCCATGTATTTTTTCTACCATTTTATAGAGACTGAAAGATAGTTTTGTGATATGTCTTTCCTCTATCTTCTTGTGTCCAAGACTTTCTTATAAGTCACTGTAAACTGGGCCAGAAGACAACCTGAGTGACAAATAATTGTCCCTCCCTTTCAAATCTTTTTCATAATCTCTACACCAAGCTTTCTGCACATCCTCCCTTCCAGGGAGATCTTGCTTTATCAGATAGGTACATATTTTGGGGAGGAGTATGTAAATAGCTCTTATTGATTTACAAATTAAAGGTATTTTGTTGAATGAAGGATTAATCTTTAGCTGTAGTGAAACAGGTGATTTCTATGAGACTCCTCAATCCATCATGAACAAATAAACAAAACAAAAAGACAAACTAAGGGCAAGACTGTTTCAGAAATCAAATTTTAATATCTTTCTTCTCTTTGATTAATTCAACAATAAGGCAAGTCTTATTATCAGGAATATACTGGATATCTCATTATACTATACTTACAAAGATTGGGACATTATTGTGCAAAGTTCCATAGCACAGACATTACTAAATTACAAACCAGATCACCTTGTCTATACGCTGAAATATTTCCAGGAACTTTATGTGCAACTAAGAGATGGATGTCCACATTTTTAGATTATGTCTATATTTCCATGTGAAAAAAAAAACTTAATTTAAATTAGAGTAATATTTTTAAGTAGAAAAACATACTATTGCAGTAGCCCTTAACATTTATACTGTTTTTGACCATCACCTTTTTAAAAGTAACTATAGCCAAGCCTATTCTTCATTTTGCTTATTAGAAAATGTGGGACACAGAGAGGTTAAGTGAGTCACCTTGGACTACACAGAAAGTCAATGTCAGAACTAGAACAGAAACAATTGTTATTACTGAATCCCTAGAGTACCTTTTCTGTTCTATTGAATGATGCTGTCTCCTATTAAATAGGACAATCATAGTTATCCCATTTATAAGCCTGCTATAATTTAGTCACATTCTAACAGGTTCAGTTTGGTATTTCACATTGATTAAATGATTAAAAAATATTTAAATATAATTTAAATTATTTATTGACGACTTTGAAGGTGTTGGTTTGTTAAGGCCACAAAAGCAAACTCCTTGTAAAGCTAATAAATGATTCAAGATCACAGATGTTCAGATCACTGTGGCCATCAGCTGAACAGAACTCAGGCAGTTTTTTTTTTTTAATTGATGAATTTACATAATAACTTTAATGGCCCTCTAAATTCAGTCTTTCATCAAATTACTGATTACTGAGTGCCTATAATCCAGATATATTCTAGGTGCTAATAGTACCTAGTACAGAAAACAGAAAACATCTCGGCCTACACAGAATGAATATTGGAAGATGGGGGGAAGACAGATGATAAACAAGATAAATAAATAAAATGTATAGTATGTCACCTGGTTATAAATTGTATGGACACAGAATGAGAAACAGGGATAAAAATTATGCAAGTCAGAGATTAGGGGACCATAGAAAACCACATGGAGAAGATGACATAAGATGAAATTCTTGAAGGATGTGAGACTGGGAGCTATCTGTGAGACATATGTGAAAAAAGCATTCCAGGCAAAGGATCATTAAATGTACAAGACCTAATATAAGATTGTGTCTTGTGTATATAAGAGCCATCAAAGAATCTTTTTGTCTAGATGGGAAAAAATGGGAGATAATTATAGAGAGGTGATAGAGGACAAGATAATACAGAATCTTGTGGATTTAAGATTCAACAAAACTCTAAGTGAATTGGGAGTAGAAGAGTCACTTTAGGTTTTAAAAAGATAACTGAAACTGTAGTGTTGAGAATAAACTCCTAGACACTAAAAGCAAAAGCAAGGAATTCTGTTTCTTACCACTCTCAAGGCGCACATTTCTGCCATTAGATGAATTACTTAGAAATGGAAACTCTGTGAGTAATGGCAGCGCACTATTGTAGATCAATAGCATTCTGTGCTGGCTAAGTGGCTCTATCTGGAATGAGAGGTATTGGATAAGTTCTGGTACTTTTGATTGTCAGACTCTTTTGATCATTGCTGGTAAATGATGCTAGAGCTACAATGAAGAAGTGAAAGCTAAACTAGTCCAGCAGAACCACTTAGCAGTTGAGGTGAACTCACTCAACATCAGATTCTGAGAACTATCAGACAAAGTCTGTCTAGGCAGGAAGCTAGGGATGAGTTTTAAAGCAGACAAATGAAAGGTATTCAGATGATCCAAGACCAACTTTTGAGCTATGTTTGAATTGTGTTAAAATCACTGCCAAACTATTTGCAAGTGAAGAAAAGGGGGAGGAGTTCTTGTCAAATAATACGTTGGCATCCTTGAAGGATAACTGTTCAAAAAATGTCAAATTTTATATTCAAGAGAGCCCTTAAAAAACAAGTATTCTTACTCTTAAAGTAAGTGACAGAAATAACAGTCATAATCACTAACTAGGTAATATGTACAAGTGATGAATATTTTCAAAATGGAAAATGTGAACTAAAACATTATTATCACAGAGTACAGACAGAAAAAAGAGTTTTGAGTGCATTTCAAAAACCAGTTTTGCATGAGTCACTTTATTCCATTTTTGAAAAAGGTTCCTTTTGATATTACTATCTGATTTGTAAGTTAGTTTTGAAAAGATTAAGTTCTTCCTCCTACTGGTCTGAATGCTTCTCTTTTTGCCAAGCCATAAAAACTGTGAAGTTATTTTGTTTTTCCAAGTCTATATCTTAATGTCAATCTCCATGTATTTGATTCTTCCAGCTCTGACTTTTAATTTCATTCCCCCCACTTTTATTTGCTTTGCTTGAAATTACATTTACTTAATTTAGATAGAATAAAGGTTAGTTAAAAGTCTCCTTTATCTCTGAGAAATAGCAATTCCTAGCAACTGTTGCTCATATAAACAATATTATTTTATTCTGAGATTTTTCCCCCCAGTTTTTGAACTAGGTCACATGCTTTATCACTGTCCTTAGTTTAATTTAATTAGAGAAGGCACCAGGATGGAAAATAAATAATAGAGATAGTTAATTAGAAATAAGATGGATCTCAGTATCTTCTGTATAGTACTTCTAATATTGAGAATATTTTTAAAATTATTTTCTCAAACATTATATATTTCTACCTTTGGTAGAATGACCTAAGTTACACTTTTCTATTAAAATACAATTTAAAAAGTACTTCATGTTAAGATATTCCTAATTTTTACCCTTATTTACTATGAGAGGATTTTTATTCTGCAATTGAATATTTATGTTCTGGCTTAGTATCAATCTTTCCTTGGAAACAGTTTTTGATATTCTCCAGTTTTATATACAAATGATTACACTCAGAGTCAGCTTCATGAGTATAGAACCTATGCAGTCACATGCAGAACCTACACTTAGAAGAGTCCTATATTTCATTTAATGCACTGAACTCAATACCTTAACATTTTAAATAATTTTATTTTGAACTTATGTTTTATAAGCGATGTTTGATAGGATGGTGGAACATTGTGTGAGTAGAGTAGATATATACAATATACATTCTGGTATTCCTTGCTGCTTCATTTACTACTTATAGGATTTGCATTGTCTCATGAGCACAGTGCCCTGCTTGGGAGTTCAGCACCACTGGACTGCAAACAAAGTAAGCATGTGTCTTAGCTTGGGCTGCCATAACAAAATAGTATAAAATGGGTGTCTTAAACAGTATAAATTAATTTTTTAATAGTTCTGAAGGCTGTACATCTGAAATCAGAGTGCCAGAAAAGTTAGGTTCTGGTGAAGGCTTTCCTCCTAACTTGTAGATTTCTGCATCCTCACTATATCCTTACCCGACACAGAAAGAGAGGATTCTGGTGTTTTCCTCTTCCTTTAAAGGCACTAATCTCTTCATGAGAACCCCAAACTTATACTCTAATTTAACTCTTACATACCTCACAAAGGTCCATCTTCAAACACCATTATATTGGAGGTAAGTTTTCAACACAGGAATTTTGGGAAGGCATAGTATAGTCCATAGCAGCCTGTTACATTTATGACTGACTAAAATGAGGCACTGACAGCCCTGAGAGAGTGTGCTTTCAATTCAAACCAGAACTTCCTTTGAATGCAAAAAGAAGATCATGATGGTCTAAGAGACATAAATGACAAAAGAGCACTATAATATCTTCCTTTCTCATGTCACTTCCCCACATTAACCAGCTTATTCTGCAAAAATAATGCCACAGAAGGAAGGAGATAGATCAAACCATAGTTTACATACCATAAAATGAAATAAAAACATTTTAATGAGTTTTATGTAACATTTCTATTCTTATAGGATATGTGTGTATGTATGAAATTATATATACATACATACCCATCCCTCAATTTACGTGGTCTCATTTTACGTGGTCTCATTTTACGTGATTCTTTCTTTTTCATTTCCATTATTGGTGATTACTCTTTCTAAAAAAACAATAGCTTAACTCAGCAACATACAATGAACTAATACTAATGAACTTCCCATTCATTGGATGGGAAATAAAAAAACATAGATCACTACCTATGTTTTTTGGGGATTGCTTTTACAAATGTTTTGCTGTAAAAGCTGAATATTATATGAAGGAAAAATGGCTTCCTTTTAAAACACTGTTACTTTTTCATAATGCACCTGGTTATTCATTCTCTTTAGAACATCCAAATGTAAAAATTGTACATTTGCCACCAAATACAACTTCCTTGATCCAACCTTTAGATCAAGGCATTATTTCCACCTTTAAGATTAATTGTATTAAACAGAGTTTTAATGATATTTTTAATAAATTTAAAGATAATCCTTTATAGTTATAAAAGCTTAGAAAAAATACAAAATTTTAAGTTGTATCAAGAATATTGCTTTATCTGTGAGTGATATAAAGCCGTCAACTTTAAGTGCTTGCTGGAAAGCAATATGGCTAGAAGTGGTTATACCAGGGAATATGGTTCAAACAGCTGAAGAGGGATTGACTGGCATTATTAATTTATTAAATAAATTTCAAGAAGGTTCTGACAATTTAAATGTAGATGGTATTAACAAATTCCTGGTGGATCACAAATTAAGTGATAATGAATTAATTCAGTTAATATCTAAAGCCCATCTTGTTGATGAATTTGGCAGTGACCTTGAACTGCAGAAAATATTTACAAAGCTCTTTAACAGGCCACAAAACTGGAAACTGTAATTCTAGATATTGATTAAAAAATCCAACAAGCCTTAAAATTTCAAAAAGATTTAAAATGTTGCAGTGAATATTAAAAAACTTATAAAAACTTAGCAAAAGATGGGGTTGCAAAAAGATCATCCAAAAACATAAACATAAACAATGAAACCAAAGTAGTACTTCCAAATAGTTTGAGCAATGAAGATAGTGACTTTGTGCCATTTAAAAAGAGAACATTGATTGCTTTAGATTACAGTACAGACACTGACAGCAAATAAAATTTATTTTGTTTTTTCTGAATTTTCATTAGCATTTTTTTTGTCAAAATATATAAAATAAATATTTCTATGACTTATATTGGCCTGTTTCTTTAGCATTTTTATTTTGTACTGGTGGTCTCTTTTTACATGGTTTTATTCACATAAAAAAACGATACATGGAATGGATAATCCATGTAAATCGAGGACCAGGTATACACATATATATGAGGTATAAACTATAAGCTGCAATTTCAGTGATTCATATATATATAAATAGTAAATACTCAAGATAACTTCATATAAAACTGGTATTGCTTTACATAAAGGTGAATAGTAAAATCCATGCTAACAACTTAATTTTTAATTTTTCTTATTTAAAACAACATTAAATAGCAAATGAAAAACATTATAAGATATAAGCAAATTTTATATGTTAGTAATCTTAAGGACACATTTTATTTTCACTACTCGATGCAGAAAATATGTGACATTTAATTGCAATGAAGAGTTTCTGAGATAGAACCACTGAAAAGGAATAGAAATCAATGTGCAAGCAGAGGCCTCTGCTACAAGTTATAGGTAAAGACTGGTTAATGATGAATTAACATCTTGTCTTCATTGATGGAAGCCTATTTGAAAATAACTGTCATCTCCACAGCACTGTTTCCTTTGAAACAGCAAAGTTAACATAAATTAGCTATGCTGTGTCTGCCTCAGTTGCTGTGTGGAACTGTGACTGGATAGGAGAGTTGTGAGTTGATGTGCTGGCCTGAGAGTTGCATGACTAAAGTGGTATAAAAGATTGATTGGTGGGAAAAGTAGCTCTGGCAACTACTTATTAAGGTGACCAACAGACTCACTGGCTCTTAGGTAAGTTATTTATGCTCTCTTTAAATAAGGGGCAAAAAGATCATCAGTAATTTAAAGGTGGCAAACCTCCTGATGAGATGAAGATGATGTCTATTGTATCTGGTCCCTTTCGTATATCTATAATGCTTAAAAATTATAGCATTAGGTTAAAACATACTTGGGTCTCATAAGTCTGTGCCAAAATGAACCCAGAACCACAGCTGTTCTGCTATGAAAAGGAGTCAAAAATTGGATGTGGCTTTCATAACCTTTATTCTGTATGACCAATCACAATAGTACAGGGAAAAGGACAGTGGTGGGAGGGTATGAAGAGAAGTTGATGCTTTAAGGCCAGCCAATAGACCTATGGTTTGAGGTGATAAAATCTCTGGGGCAAATATCAGGGGAGAAACATAGCTGGTGGAATCTGGAGAATTTCATCTTATCCTTTGGGGAATTGTTGAGTATTTGAGACAAGACATATTCCCACTATAAACCAAAAGTCCTGGTGATTAGAAAGACATTGCTTTAATCATTATGGCACTGCTTTGTTACTGCTCATTTTGAAAATATGTTTCTGTGGCCAGGAGGTTCTAATATAATGGTCATTTCATTGAGAAGAACCTTCCTGTTTGTCTTGAATTTTAGATAAAATTTCTGGAGGCTAATATTTATTTATAGACACAACAGAGTAGAAAAAAATGTTTGATCTGAGTAATAATTCAAAACTTGCTATAGTGTTTGATGTTCAGAAATCATCATCAGTGATATGAGCAATACCCCATTTGGATGGATGAAGTGATGTTGGAGTGAGGTTAGTCTTTGCAAAGGAGGAAAATTGCCCACTTCCTTCTTGGCTGTGAAGTGGTATAATTCACAAGTCATAAAAGTAACAATAGTACTTTTATATACATTAGTTATTGAATTTCCAAGTAATTTGAGTTATCACCTACTTCCTTCTTTATCAAGGGTCTAATATTCGTTAATATGTCTCTTTTCCTGAACAAAATTTAGTTTTCTTAATAAAGTTGACCCTGTCTTAGAGATTCTGAGTGTTACAAATCACATTTTAATGGTTCCATCCATATTTGATGCAAAGTACTCATTGAAATGAAGAGATCAGAATGAGATTTGTCTTCTTTTCCTATACTTCTTTCTCATTTGCCTGCAGATAGTTTTCTGAAATACTGGAATAAGACAGAACTGACATCATGACAATAACAAATAAAGGCTTGAAAACTTCCCGTTTAAATGACAAGTTCCATGCTATAAAAATATGGTTGTTTAATGGCAATAAGAACTTTGAAGTAGTTTTTATATCCTGTAGCTATTAGTGCAATTGCAGGACCACTGATTCCAGCTAGTATGTACTTTTTTAAAGAACAGACAAAGTGTAGACAAAATTGAACAATTGCTTGCTTTTTTAGAAGAGAGGAGCTTGCTTTTCAAAACAGGGCAATTTGTCCGTATAATTTTCATTTGGTACCTATAGCTATTTTTTTAGCCTCACAACACTCTTTAGAGGTGGAACATGTAGGTACCTATAGCTATTTTTTTAGTCTCACAACACTCTTTAGAGGTGGAACATGTGCTTTGCTTCTATTCTTAAACTTAAAGATTTAAATTTGCTCAGTGGTTAAGAATTTAAGCTTTGGTGTTAAAGAGCCTGGATTTAAATCCTGGTTTTGACACTTTTCCTGTGCTGTCAGAAACTGACTTACTCTAAGCCTCTATTTCCTTGTCTAAAAATATTATTAGATTAAATGACACAATATAACCTACCAGAATGCTAAACATGTAGAAAGTATTTATTGCCAGTATTATCATATTTCCTGTATTTCTTTACATATCCTTAATATGGATCTATAGAGATGGATAACACTGAGAGAAAATGAAAAGCAGTAGCTCGTTAGCACTCTTTGTGTAATAGAAGAGAGAAAATTTAAAAATATGTTGAAATTATCTATCATGTCTATCAAATTCCTATCAAAAATTATTTTTTTAAATTTTGAACTTTTATAATATATGGGATCTTCATCTATGATTCTCAATTATGATTTAAAAATATAGACAAATTTGATTTTTTAATGATCAGTGAGAGAATATCAATAAAAGCAAGAGAGCACATAAAACAAGTGTCTTTTGCTCAACAGATATTTAGTCATTATTTTTTATCCTTTTCAGTGTGCAAAATAGAAATATTAACAATGGTAGTACACTTAACTATATTAGTAATAATAATGGATAACATTTATTATTCATAAAATTTTAGGTATTCTTAGTAATTTTTAATATTAGCTCACTTAATTTTTTACTACTATTCATTGTAAAAGTTATACTATTATCACACTTGATTTATAAAGAGAGAATCTTAGGCACAAAGAAATGAAGCCACCTGCTAAATGACACAAAGTCAATACACAGTAGATTTAGAATTTGAACCCAAACAGTCTTACTTCAATATATTCATTGCACTAGAGATTCCTTTTAATTTATTATAAGTATTGTGTAGGCTCTACAGTTACATGTGTGTGTGCATGTGTGTGTGTGTGTATGTGTGTGTGTGATAGAGAGAGAGAGAGAGAGAGAGAGAGAGAGAGAGAGAGACAGAGAGACAGAGAGACAGAGAGACAGAGAGACAGAGAGACAGAGAGAAAAAGACAGAGAAAGAGACAGAGAAAGAGAGAGGAATTGAAAATCAGAGAAGAAACCTGATGGAGCTATGGAGAAGCTTCACTTTAAAGGAATAGTACATTCTAGAATGTGAAAAGAAAATTTGCTAGAATTTTTTTTGTTTCATGTTAAAATCAAATATTAAAATTCTAATACATAAAGTGTTTAGAAATTTGTGTAGTCTCCCATGTACACTCTTTAAAATGACAATGTTTATTTGATTGTTTAAGTTATGCTGTTTTTAAATTTCTGTATTATAAAAATTTTATATGTAGACTAATAATTTACTGTTAAATACAAATTTATATATCCATTTTTGCTCAAAAAATAGGCATTAGATAGATTCTTCTTCCATATTTTGTGACTATTATAGTTTAGCTCTTTTTGTCATCATTGCTCAAGTTAAGTCCCTAAAACAAAATAAAACAAAAATCTCTCCTACCAAAAAAGTTAAGAAAAAAGAGGTATAGGCAAGATAAGACTCAGATTAAATTAGAAAATATTTGATATTTTATCTTTGATACTCTCAATTTTCCTTTGACCCATATCTTCTTATCTCCAAGGCTTCTTTCTCCAACAATTTCTTCTATCTTCAAAGACCAAACCAAATCCATTCCCAAGAAATATCCCAATATTAGTCTCTGATAATTTAGTTTCCATACAAGTTCTATTTTTACCTCTTCTATTTAAGACTCCTCTTTCAGTAAAGATATTGGGAGGTATTTTGCTTCTCTAGTGAATTTGCCTGTGTTTTTTTTTTTTTTTCCTAATGGTTTCACTACAGTAATGGGCTTTCAGAGAAAGATCAAAGAGGTAATTTGCATCACATAATTTCAAAATTTTTACTATCAACATGATTTATCATATTCACTATTGACCTTAATCATTTTGTTGAGGTAGTGTGTGTCACGTTGCTCTCTGTTCCGTGATACCGGCAACCAGCCAAAAATAATACAAAAAAAGGGACTAATATCCTTTATAAATATAGATGTAACAATCCTTAACAAAATATTACCAAATAAAATTCAATAATATGTATAAAGAATAGTATGCAAGTTTGTTATGCCAAAGATTCAAGATGGTTAAATATTTGGTAATACATCATATAGAAAGGTTAAAGAAGAAATATCATATGATCATAGCAATCAATGCAGAAAATCAGTTAAAAAGTAAATAAATACCTATTCATAAATATAAGAAAATCAGATAACTTTCTCAACTTGATGAGGAACATCTACAAAATACCTATAGTTGACATTACATTTATGGAAAAAGACTGAACGTTTTTCCCTTGAGATTAGAAACAAGGCAATGATGTATGGTGATATCAGTTATTCAACCTGGTGCTGCAAGTTCTAACCAGTGCAATAAAGCAAGAAGAATAAAAGGCTTACAGATTAGAAAAGAAGATATAATTTCTATTTGTAGGTGATGTGATTGTCTATATAGAGAATTCCCAGGAATCTACAAGAACAAAAAATTTCTGTAACTAATAATTCAGCAATGTTGCAGGTAAACTTATAAAAGCAAGTAAACATATTAAAAGAATAAATTTATGGACACTAAATAAAACAAAACAATATCACTAAAATCTCTTTCCCTGCCCCCAAAAATGACACTTAGGTTTTATAAAACTAACAAAACATATATAGGACCATATGCTGAAAATTATAAAACATTGACAAATGAAATAAAAAAGATTAAAATAAATGGAAAGATATATTTTATTAATGGATTGGAATACTCAATATAGTAAAGATGGTAATTCTCCTCAAATCGTTGTACTAGTTTAATGCAATTCTTATCAAAATCCCAGTAAGAATATTTAGTATATAAAGACAGAATTATTCTAAAAGCTAGTTGGTAATGCCAAGAAATTAGATAAGCTAAAACTGTTTTGAAAAAAATGAGAAAAGTAAAGGAATCAATCTATCTCATTTTAAGACAACAAATAGCTACAGTAATGGTGACTGACTAGTATTTGCAGAAGTATAGACACATAGATCAAAGGAACAGAACAGAAATCCTAAAAATTGTGCCTAAATGATTTTGCAGAAATTACAGAAGTAACTTTTTAAAAATAGTCTTGGAACAAATGGATATCTATTGGTTGGGGAGAGGGAGAAACAAAACACTTTGACCTAAAATTTACAATTTACAGAAAAATTGATAGTAATCAAGTACTTAAATGACAAATTATAAAACATTAACAATTTAATAGGAGAAAATCTTTAGAATCTATGGCTAGGCAAAATTTTCTTAGATTTGATTCCGAATACCTTATCCACAAATAGAAAAATTGATCAATTGAACTTGACCAAATTGAACTCTTTTGCTCTACAAAATACCCTGTCAAAAGGATAAAAATACAAGCTCCAGACTGGAGAAATAATTTGGAAACCACATTTCCAAAAAAAGACCAGTAACTATGATATATAAAGCACTCTCAAAAATCATTTTAAAAACAAATATATAATTCACTGAGAAAAAAGATTTTTAAAGATGAGTCATTTTATTGGAGAGGATAAGGAGATGGAAAATAAACTCATAAAAAGCTGTTCAACACCATTGGGGAAATGCAAATTAAAACCACAATGAGATATCACTACATACATATGAAGACAGCTAAAATTAAAAAAAAAATACGGTGGCAACAGTAAATGGTAGCAAAGATATTCAGACTCTAGATCTCTCACAGATTGCTGCCACACATTTCAAGCAACCTAAAAACATTTTGGGAGAAAGTCAAAGTGAGGAAATACAGGAGCAGTAAAGATAGGAACAGTTTCCAAAGTTTTCTACAAGGTTTAAGTTGGTGACAAAATGAAAGATGCATCTAGCTACTACTGTCAATACCCCCCTTTAAGGTACTGACAGGTCTCGTCATATCCTCAACTACTTGGAGCCACTAAGATTAATAAAGGCAGCTTGAACCATCATAGAGGTTTGAGAGACAACAAAGAGCTAGGGCTGGGCTGATGAATAAGGTGTGGCTGTTTTATTTAATGCATACAAATCAACAGTGAGATATAGGAAAAATGAAGAAATAAATAAATATGTTCCAAACAGAAGAATAAGCTATAACTCCAGAAACAGACTTTAATGAATGGAGATAAGTTATTTACTTGATAGAGTTCAAAATAATAGCCATAAAGATGCTCATTAAGATCAGGAAAACAAATGCATGAATGTAGTGAGAATTTAAATAAAAAAACAGAAAATCATAGTGATACCTCCATCATTTGCAAAGTTCTTAAACTTTTCAGTAAACCTAGTTAAGTCTTTTCCTTTCTCCTTTCTTTAGAGAAAGATCCTCTCCCTCAGACTTAGATAATGACCTTGAAATTGGTGACTCCTTTCCTCTGGCTATTGATAAGGATCACTAAAGCTCAGCCTTCTCTTTGTCTCATCATAAGGCAGGAATGGCTTTAGGTCAAACAGTCCTCAGAGTCAAGAGAGGAGGGGACATATAACACAAATTTTTTTCTTTCTTTTATGAAATATTAACCAAACTTGTTTTTCTTTACCCGCTTGATGGGCAAATTTATGATAGAAACATAACTAGATGGATGATTCAAGTAATGAGTTTGTATCTTCGTTTTCCTTGTCTACGGACAGAGGAGGCACTTCGGCAAGATACCCAAGACCCAATTCTGACAGAGAAGGAAACAGCTCCATGAAACCCCAGTTGGACTATGACCCTCCTCAGGAGGAAGCAGATACAGAACAAGAGATCTCCCATCCCTCAACATCCATATTAATAAAAAGTGGGTCATGGCTCTTAGAAATGAGTAAGGCAGGAAAGTTAGGGGGTTTCGGTCCACCCCAAAGACACTGAGATTATCCTATTCTAGAAAGGGTATGCCCTAGTCTGCTCACAATTAAGCAAGCCAGAAGGCATTTTTAGGCTAAAAGTAACTCATACAAGGAAACAAGTAAACAGAAAATTGGGTACTAGTTTTAGCCAGTCACTTGCATCTGTGCAATGAAGACCGCAACGACCTTCAACTCACCTGAGTCTCATTATGTTTTTATTATAATATGATGCATATGTTTGGAAGTTCATTAGTATCATTATAACAGACTGAATTCTGGGAACAAACATGCGCAGAAAGCAAACGATGAGTCACTGAGTCCCGTCAATCTTAGTTGTCAGTCGAGAAAGCCAACCCTTTAAGAAAGTAACCACCACAGCAAATAGGGATAAAAACCCCAAAGACTTTATTACTATGCCCATGAGCCTTTGAGCTGCCTTCTCTTGCTTGTCTGGCCCCACTTCCATGTCTGGAAGTGTCCTGTTGTTTTACTTTCCCTTTGTTGTGACGGGAATAACCAGACTCAACCTGAGTGCTCTGATATTAGAGGCAGTTTGTTAGCCGGCGGCTGTCCTTCCAAAGGAGCAGCCCCGAAACATAAAGATACAAGGGTTTTAAGCCCAAAATCTCATTCTTCATTCTGTCTAAATCACAAAGGTTTAATATTTCTTCTATTCTCTACCTGTCAACCTAAAGGTGGGTTGTGCAAGCCGGGATACAGAAGCAGAAAGCGTACTGTTAAAATGTTAGGTTCCCATGGGTAACTGTTAGGTTCCCATGGGCAACTGTTAGGTT